>MIQA02007541.1:0-11365 GCA_001887855.2 Sclerospora graminicola | reverse complement strand
CAAAGTACGCAAGCATGTCTGAGTGGCCCAGATGCGACGCCAGCGTATCGCGGTGCTGATTCACAGCCCACTCACTGTGCAAAAAGAAGAGAATTTAGCTACTGTATTTCCAAAAGCAGATGCAAGTACGCTATCATCAACGACGCACAATTTGGTAGTGTCGGCGTGACCTGTGCCTACATATTTGGCTTGAAGATGCTCCCATTGCCGGTTAATGTTAAAACGGTCCGCCGCCTGTATTGGAAAGAGAGTTGGCGATGACACAGGGAGTCAGGTTGTTAGCAAAGATCGAAGACGGCAAGCACACGCACCATTCTGTAATGCCGAATACTACTGGTGGTGTGGACCACCTCTCTATATTTGACGTTTCAAGTTTGAGAGGTATTGTGTCAGAAGTCTCCCATGACGTTCCTCGTTTGGTTGTGCAGATGCATTGTTCTCTGTTCTCTCACTACAAGAAGCGTTCGGTCGCCAGATTTACTGACTCACAGTTGTTGTCTGTACAGATGCGCCGAGCGGAGACTTTCTCAAAACTTGACTGGCGCCGATGCGGCTGTTTGGTTGGACTCAGACGTTGCCACGGCTTGCTACATCGTTTGTTGTACATGCATCGCCACGCAATGCTCTTACGCAGCAACAGAAAGTCCTGATCATGTCGCCACATACCTACAAAAAAGTTGATCGTGTAATAGTTACGACTACGAAAAAGTGGTCCTCAATCTTTATTAATTTAGTGCTAATTGCGACAGTGCGCTTTTCACGCTATATTTTGTCGCGGGCAGCATTATATAGGAAGCGTATTTATCTGCTAGTCCCACGCTTTTTGTTTATTCATGTCTTGTACGGAGTATTTGACACATCGGCAGACATATCGCACTGTGCTGACTAATGTCCAAAACACTGCGTCAGCGAGCCTTTATAATCACTTACTCCGGAGAATAAAAAGGCAATGCTGTGCTTGCAGCTCAAACGGCTCTAAAACAGTCTGAATAATATTTTGAGATTCCTTTAACTAGTAACAGTACAAATATCGCCTAGCTTTTAAAGTAAAACTTACCAAATCGCTCTTGACGTGCAGGGCAAGAACGAGACAAAGCATGGTGTAACGTTACATAAATGCAGGTGGTACCACTACTAATGCCCACCCTGATAGAGCGACGCCTGACCAAATTCGACGGAAAAGCTACGAATAGAGGTATTACTGCAAACAGATGAGCTTGAACATGTACAAACCCACTATTTAGTTACCTCTAAAGCTGAAATTACTTCTGATTCAGTAGTACTGAATGAACACAATACTAGGTATTTATTCTCGCGAGCTACAACGTGTAAAGTTGAACAACTGCCACTAGAGAGGCAGAGAGGGGCCACGAACCGAATAACCACGCACACGAGGAACATCACTGATACGCAAATAGCCTTTTGCTCTTTAGCTTACTCAGGGAAGGGCGCTAACTTGGTTGCTGCTGAAAGGATGCTGTTCGTAGTGTTGTCTAACAACCCGAGATGAAAATTGGTTGTGGTTGGCGAAGCTTGAAAGCCAACGAACCTGATGTACAAGAAACCTGATCTATAGAGAGCGTGAACGTATGACACGTAATTGTAGGAACCTATCTCATTGTGATTGTATAGTAGCTTCTACTTTCCTAGACTTTCTGAATCGAACATTTACCAGTCTATGTTCGCGTTGAGGTCACTCGCAAGCTCCATGTGCAACGCCAGACATATAGCCTGGCCAAAGCATTGCGTGGCGTCCGCCTGCTACGTGCAATACGATCTTGATACTTGGCCCTGTCATGGCACAAAATTGCATAAGTTATATTAAACGTCATGGATATTAGTTATAAAATGAAAGTACTACTCGTTCTAGGTGACATTAAGGAAACGACTACAACACTAAACTGTATGAAGGTGCACACACTCTTCTGTTCGGCTCGGCTTATTTGTCTCTCTCTCTGCAGAATCGTGTGCGTCTAGGTGTGATCCCACTAGCATTCCCTCCCCCTCCCCACGCTTATCAGCTAGCGAACGATTCAAACGAGCCCTTTGTACTTATAAACTTGCTTATAAAAAACCTGCGCATCGAAGCGGGGGGATCATTATACCACTACCGACTGTAATTCACGCGCTTTGGTGACGGCGACGACGCAGTGGACGCACTCTAATTTTCGACACACACACTCGCTCGCGGCAGGGCAGCCGCGACTTCCACGATCGCGGCGCCGCGCGGGCGCCTCTTCTTGTAGTAGTAGGTCCACGTATTGTACTGCACAGCGGCCTCTAGAAGGCCGGAATTGTCCAATCTCGCGGTGCAGTCCTTCACTTCGTTCTACACGAGATCCGCGGACAATATGGCACACTCGCTGTAGAAATCCTTAACGAGACAGGCATGCCACCACGCAACGGGTTATGTGGTCAGGAAGTCCGGCAGTTGGAAGGGTTCGGCGGAGTCATTCTCTGGGTTTTTGCTACGAGTACTCACTTGAATATAGTCGACAGTCACAGCCTCGTAGCTGTCAAGCCGTCGCGAAAGCTCGCAAAAAAAGCAGCAGTCGCAGTCAGGCATGTGCGTCTCAGCATCTTCCGCCGAGGCAATCTCTTTCGAGTTGTCAAACACGCGCTCCATGAGCCTAGCGCGCCAATCTTGGTATATCTTGAGTCTCAGCTGGTGCGCTTCTACTCGTGACTCTGGGCTCATGCTCAGCGCTTTCTCCGACACCTGCAGGGAAAACTCTTCCATGATGTTGAGGTATTGCTCATGCAGCGTTTGCAGACTCGATAATAATAGGTCTTCCTCGGGAGATAACGTCTCCTTCATGCCCACGAGGAAATCACGCACGTTTTTGGCAATTTCCATATCTGCTCTTGCTGTTCCCTGTCCCTCTGGCTATACAGCCGCACTGCGTTTCGCTCAACCGGTAGATCGATGCTTGCTTGCTCTAGCAGCAGCGGGTACTACTCCTTCTTTGAGGAGTGGCCAGGCTACCAAAGGCTCTGTCTGCGTGTGTTGTGGCCAGCAAGATGGCGAATGCCATTGGCCCGGCGCTGGGCTAAGGCTTGGTGCGACCGTAGAGTGGGCCACGCCAATTTGTCCCCTTCCAATTTTGGGTGGGATGAGCAAAGTCGGCGCAAAACGCTGACCCGAATATCAAAACAAAAAAGATGGGCAGGCACGCCAATTGGCTAGCCGCCTGTAGCAACTGAGGTACATGTATTATTGATACATGTACACTGTTATACATGTACATACACTGCTTTTGATAGAGCCTTGTAGAATGCTAAACAAATACGGCGATGCCAGGCTGAAGCCAAATCTTCCACATTGACACCGCCGATTACTTGCATGTACATTTAGAGCCATATCAAGGCCTCAAAACATGTCCATGTGAGGTGACCAATGCACTGTTAGTAATGACGGTTGTCAGTCGCCCGTGTTTGCGTTTCTAACCCGCCGAAAAAGTGCCACCACCACCATGAAATGAGTTGCGGAACGAAAATGCATGATACAAAAGTCCATTCTTTCGCTCGAATTGAGCTCCTTTGGCCCCGGCGCAGCAATACACATCAGTATTCTTTTTTACCGTACTCCGGTGTTGCAGCAAAGCGCACGCGAGCCTCTTGCTCCCAACTGCTCCCGCTCTCTGCCTTCATCGCATTTTTTGCGCCGGCTATGATTCGAGCGGTTGCCTCGTAGCTCGAAGTCGCTGCGCCGCTGGCCTCTACATGTACTTGACGGTCTACTTGGCTTACTGCATGTATTATTTATTAAACTTGTTCTGGTTACCTCGTCTGCCAAAATATCTTTAAATATTACTGTACTATGCTAGCGTACTAGATGTTGTACTGTAGTTGCCAAAATGGCGATTAAGTGCTAAGGGGCGCGCTCACCTTGGAAAATAATTAAGTCATTCAGGGTAGCGAGCTCTAGGCAATATGATCCGTACGGTGGCATGCTCCGCACGCACATGTAACGTTGTTAAAATATCAGGCCGAGGTTGAAGAGTAGCATGCGCACGTTCGCGCGTTTTTCCATGATGGTGTCGGCATTTGCCATTCCTACTCGATATTTGAAGTCATCCCGTGGCGACAGTCTGTGGCCGACAGGAGACTACCGCGCGGTCGGACAAAGCCGCGCGGTTTTATCCGGAACTGAAAAAGAAATGCTGTACTCAGTGTAACCTACTGTCCCTAAATGCAGCTGCAGCTGCAACAATATGAATTACTGCTTGATAAAAGAGCACGTCGGCACAGACACTGCGCTGTGGCGTGCCAGAGGCCCGTCACGGAGCAGCAAGAAGTAGATCAGCCGATGGGTCTGATCAGGTGAAGGTTCCCATGATCGGATTCCGATCATCAAGATGATAGGACCGGCCGACGCGACGGCAACGTGGTCTCTCGTTCACGTTCGCCACTCCCATTATGAGCCTGCTATCCCGACCCCTCTCTCGCAATCGCCCTTCCCTTTTACAAAACCGGACGCGAAAACATGTGCTTTTTCACCTGATGTGGCCCACATAATTCTGATTTGGTTCTAATTTCGATAGTTGTGCCGAAACTACAAGCTTAAATCAGAGCAGCCTGGCACTGCAACTTGTGACGGACGGGCTTTCTGTATAAAGTACACGTACGAGGCATCCTTTTCACTCCTTGCAAGCGTTACATTATTTGCCACAGCGAGGCATCGCGCGACCAACACGTTTTAGAACGTCCAGTGAGACAGTCGTCCCACACTTGCAACTTCGATCTAGACTGATGAAACCGTTTACGTGCATGACCGTCCGGTGCAAAAACAGCTTGCGACTTAGGAGAACTTGGGCAACCCGAGAGTAATTCAACTTAATCTCAAGGCGATGAATAAATTTGTGCGATCTGCTGCAGCGGTGCAAACCCCAACTCAGACCAGTCGCACAGTAACATGCTGGAGCTCATGAAACGGTTTTTTTGTGATGGGTTCGGTACCTTACTACCGTAGAAAAAAGAAAATGGTTGTTTTTTCTGTGAAAGTACGTGTTGAAATCATATTTCGTGACCTGTTATCCTGCATCTTGCATATCATGGATTAAAACAGACCTGATGTTGAAGTAAAGTGACATTTCTCAATTTAGCATATATAACAGATAACAGAATAGAATTATGGACGCAACACGCACCATGCGAGGTCCACATCGCGTGCTACCTACGTTGACGCCAGCCCCTTCCAGCTCCAGATCGTCCGCCAGTGCGCCGCATAAGTCCGAGCATCACCAGACTAGGCAGCCAATACACAGAAGCGGTGACGCTCATTGCCATGCAGCTCAGTCAATAAAGAAACCGTCGTCGTTCGGGCACATTTTCTTCAACCGAAGACCCCTCGATTTGATCCGCCGCACCACTAGCTCACTGCTTCACAATGACACCAACTTGCCACTTACAGCCGTCTTTCCGACACTTCCTGCTGTTGAAGAGCGCAAATTTTGGCAATCTCATCGCCTGCATGACAAAAAGAACGGAAGCCGGAGGCTACAGAAATTGCAACGTAAGCGTACGAGCGAAGACGAGCGAAAACGTTTGCAGTGGAGATTGCAAACGGACGAAGATATTGGTATCCCAGAGACTGAGCGAAGGAAGAGACTCGAGCGCGAATCTCATCATCCAAAGTTAACTTCAGAGTTTAGAAAGAGACCCACACCATGTCCACCGACTGGTGACCGGCTGTTGTTGGATTTGGAAAAAGCTGCTGATCTCACGACACTGGAGCGTTCGGAGATTCAGCAATACGATGAGGTCTACTTTGTATCTTCGCTGTCCATCAAGCAAAGTCGTCGCAATGGAAAGATCCACAATGATATGCCAGTGCGTGGAAATGACATGGCGGTGCATGGTGACGAACTGAACGAATTGCCATTGCAGCTTTTTAATGATGGCTATGATGATGAGCATGGAGATTACTTGGTTTTAATGAGGGACCACTTAGCGTTTCGATACGAAGTGCTTAACGCTTTAGGTCAGGGATCGTTTGGCCAGGTTGTTCGCTGTTTAGACCACCGCACTCGCCAACAGGTTGCCATTAAGATTATTCGTAACAGACCAAAGTATCGTGACCAAGCACTCACGGAGGTGCAGCTCTTGGCTCAGCTTCATCGTGGAGCAGCAGCTTGTGAAGAAAATCCGCACATCGTACACATGGAGGATTACTTTGAGTTCCGACACCACGTTTGCATTGTTTTCGAAATTTTGGGCATGAATTTGTACGATAATCTTATGATGCGAAACTTCCGTGGGTTATCCATGTGTAATGTCCGCACAGTTGGCAAGCAGTTGGCACAGGCGCTGTCATTCCTCAAGCAGCAAAATGTGATTCACTGTGACCTTAAGCCAGAAAACGTATTGCTGAATACATTCTCCTTAACAGGAGACGTACGAAATGCTGATCCCGTGGAGAATGTGACGCTTATTGACTTTGGCAGCAGTTGTATGGAAGGAGCTCATTTGTTCACGTACATTCAGAGCCGCTTTTATCGGTGCCCAGAAGTTTTGCTTGGCTACACGTATACGGGTGCTATGGATATGTGGAGTTTTGCTTGCATCCTGGTGGAATTACATACGGGTCATCCGATTTTTCCCGGTGAAAACGAACAGGAACAGTTTGCATGTATTATGGAGGTACTAAATGTTCCTCCGGTGGATATCATCCAAATGAGCAAGCGACATCACAAGTTTTTTGATGAAGTGGCAGACCCCGCCAATGGTGACGCTGGAAACTACGTTCCCAAGTCATTTGTCAACTCGCACGGTCGTCGACGTGTGCCGGGATCACGAAGCCTGGCGAGCGCAGTGATGACGGATGATTCGGATTTCGTGGCCTTTTTGAGGAAGTGCTTTGTCTGGGACCCGAAAAGGCGCCTTACCCCGGAGCAGGCGCTCGAAGAACCTTGGTTAAAGAATAAATAATAATAATAATAGTTAAAAATTGTGAAATAAATAAAAACAATTCCCAAAACTTGCCACATATTTCAACATTTCATTGGATTTGAATTACGCAACAGGTATTATAATACTTGTGGCATTACCGTCGACATTGTCGCATGAGGAATTGACGTTGACGTCAACAAGGTTTGTTTCAGGAGGGGTGTAATCAGCTGCACTCCACTTATACACAGACTTATCCCAGGACCCCGTGGCGAGGAACGTATCATATTCCTTGGATGACGTTACCGAAAACTGAAACCAGTCCAGAGCACGCACGTAGTCTTGATGCGGTGCCTTTTTCTCCTCCCCAACACGCAGGTTACGAACGCTGCTAGTTGAAGTTGTGTCGGACGTGACACTGTTTCTAGTGACGCAAGCCTTACCATCATCACTTCCCGTTGCCAACAGATCATCATGATATGGTGAATACTTCAAGACATGCACAGATGCTTCATGGATCTTACGCTGCGTCAACGGTGCGTGCGGGGAGCGAACGTCAAATGCACACACGGTACCATCTTCCAAGCCCACTGCGAACACCGTCGACTGTTTCGGATGCCAGTCCACTGACAGCGCATGACGAAGCGTAGGTACTACCAATGCTGCGCTTTGAGGATGACGAGCGTCCCACACCTGAACTGTCGAGTCTTGTGAAGCGGAACACAACAACTGTGCGTGGAAGGAATTGATTGCCACGCCCCATACCAAGTCCGTATGGCCTTACGATACAAAACACATTACCACAGTGAGTTCAAGAAGTATACAAACCAACCAGAGTAGCATGTCATCAACCATCGAACGTCGTGACTGACTTGTCCATTACTTCGATATCCCAGAGCTTCACCCTACACCACAATAAATTAAATTAAGTCAAATGCATGTTTCGTCTGACGTTTTTACTTACGCAGCCAACGTACGTAAGGTCAAAGCTGCAGGTGGCCAGCTGCGTCCTCACGAGCTTAGAGGAACTAACATCCGTAACCACATCGTCGTGTCCCCATACGGTCGTGTGGTTTTCAACCAACGAGTGGTTCCTGCATCCGATAGCAATTGGCGCCAACACAAACGCCTCGTCCATCGACAATCGTGCAAGATGGACGTCGCCATCGTCGCAGCCCAATGCAAGCACATCCCCCTCCGCACCACACCAGGCCAGCGCGCCTACGCCACTTTCCAGCTGCAGCTCGCAAACCCGTTCATTCGTAGCAGCTTCTAGCACCACGACGCCGCCATTCCAAACATTGCCCTCGAGCTGCGACTGCGCCACCGCCAGCAGCGAGGTCTCGAGGAGGTCATCATTATTGGAAAACAGCGAGCGGGGAAGGGAACATCCGGCTACGGCATCCACCTGCGCAGTGGACAAGTAGGCCGGATGCGATGAGGGTGGCGTCATAGTATAGATTTTTCAAGCAATTAATTGGCTGAAAATCAAGATTGCGGGCCATGTTGAAGTTTCGAGTCAAAGGCAATGGACACAAACCGTTAGGTGCTCCTTTCCTTTCCCTTCTCTCCACTTGTCGCGTCGTGGGACTTTACTCGTTTATGGGTGCTGCAGTTGAATGCTTTTTCCTTGTCCCAAGCAATCTCGAAGCTTGACCATTTCCTCATGTCGTGGCACTTTACAACAAGCAAGCAAGCGAAAAGCAACGTCTAGAAAAGGTTAAAGACACTTAAGATGACTCGCATGCCGACTAAATCAAAAGAACATAATGTGAAACAAGCTGCTTCCGAGACTTTAGACGAAGTGCGGTCCGAGGCAGACAAGCTGCATCGTCACCGTGACATGGGCGATCGTGGCCGCCGTACTTTGGATCAAATCCAGGACGATGCACGTACTCTTGGAGAGTATGCGCGCGGCAAAATGGAGCACATGAATGATGTGATGCGAGATGCAGCAGCTTCGGCACGTGACTCGACTGGACTTCCCAACTCGGCTCCAGTTCCGACCGATGCTGTAAGTGACACGGTGATGGATTCGTTAAAAACAGCAAGTGAGAAGCTCAGCGAAGAGATCACCGAGCTTGGAGCACGAGTGGAGAGTATCAAAGCTCGTGTTTCACAGTCAGTGCAAGCTGCGGGAGGGAAAGCCAAGGATACGTGGATCCAAAGCTCGGAGGCAGCCAAGAACGTTGGCGAGCGGGAATATTGCATGCCTTTGCCTACGGATCGAATTTGTGCTCGGCATGTTGCGTTCTTTGGCATTCCGTTGCTTGTTTTATTCCTACTGTTTACGATGCGCCGGCGCTACCCAAAGAAGTGGAAAGCTAGCGTGGACAAGATGAAACAACCGCGTGCGATGTTGTCTCGAGAAGTACCTTCGAGCGACAAGCTTAAGCAAAAAGTGGAAGGTACAGTCGACAGTCTCGAAGAGAAGATTGACTATGGGAAACAGCGCAGCTGTGCCGCGATTGATGAAACGCAGAGCAAGTATGCCCAATTGAACAAGAAGAAGGACCAGTAACTTGATTGCTGCAGTCGCTTCTGAGGTCATCAGCATTGCTTAAGTTGCAGTCAGAGCGTTAATTGAAAATCGTATTTGCATAATCATTTTATTCGTGAACAAGATAGGGGAAAAAATTTGGATACCGGTATTGAAAATGAATATTTTAGGTGATTTTCTGCCGCTTGACAGCATCTGGTACGTCACTTTCGCGTGCGCCCGTTGGATCTGCGCTCGCTGCCCCTCCAACTGTAGCTGTCATAGATCCGTTGCTTTCGAGCTTTTCCGCAATTTCAGGCGCGTGTCTTTTCATCAATTGTATCAATATTGAATCCATACGCGCCGAATTCTCGCGCTGCTTTTCCATTTTTTCAAACTTTTGCTTCAATTTCAGCTGCAACTCTATAAGTATTGTCCACAGTACCAACACACTCAGTCACAGTATACACGTATATAAATCAAACAGGAACATCGCTATCTTACGTTCAGAAGGGATGATAGGTTCTTTCTTGTCCTTAGAGCTAAAGTCCCAGGCGTAGCCTTCGGTGGGACTGAAGCGCACTCCAGCCGCAAGTCCTTGAAATGCCTTGTTCACGCGATAACTGCATTTTTTCTACAACATCCTCAGAGTTTAATCTTGTTGGGTATAACATTCTTACAGATTTTCTCCAGCGACGTACAAGGCGAGACGTGAGCATGGCGTGGATATTCGGCGCCTGGTATACAGTACCGTCCAGCACGTAATAAATGGCCAGCGGTTCCACCTGCGTACGACCACTACGACGCTGCTTGCGAATGATAAAAAAGTTGCTGTGGTAGCTGCTTCGCCGCATTGGGCAAAAGTTCGTACTCGACACCACGCAGATTTTTTAGCTGATCAAGTCCCAAACGCTGCATCTTAAGACGCTCATTGTTGCATGAACGGTCGTAGAATGGAGATAACGCAAAGTAATGTAGCACAGTCTGCGCATTCAAAGGGAAGGATTGAAGCCACACTGTGTCACGGAACGATGCGTTGTAGTCGTCGACATGCGCTGCTACTTCCATCTTTGTCCTGACTGTGAGCTCTAAGCAACGAATACTATTTATGGGGAAATTCCAAAAGATGACTTAGATCGAAAAACGTCATCAAAAGATGACTCAAATGGTTTTGCTTCTTTAAGAATAGCTCCCGCGCTTCAATGACTACACTCCTGGCTAAAAATAAAGTAAACACCAGGTCGTAATCTAACCTGTGGCTGATTGTTAAGCCTGTTGTAAACTACCTAAATTAGGGTCAGTCGTACCTTGAGTAGGATCTGGTGTACTTAGTGTACCCATAATTAGTAATAGTTTAGCTCCTAATTAGCACTTATTTAAGGAAGTAAGTAAACCCACAACAGGCGGGGCCAGAATGGCTGCGGGGACTCGATTGGGTGTGCAGATGAGAGATAATCGACAACTAACCATTGAGCCCTACTCGGTTACCTTGGAGTGAGTGCCCCGCACTACTCCATCCCACGTTTCATCTTGCACCCATACCGCACGCCCTATATATAATAAGTTAGACTATAATTATCTAATATATCTTACCTTTTGTACGTTCTGATCATAGCGGGTTGTCGCACTTCTACCGTTTCCAACACTCCCCCTCGACAACCGTGTCCGATCTCCTTTGCATCTATCCACACAGAGTCTGTCCTTTTGACTGACTTTCAATGGTTCTTTTCGAGCCCTGCTCTATGGGACTAGCGCCCTGCGCGTACCCGCCATTCTGGACTCCCGCCCCGCTCTTAGGGCCTAGCGCCCTGCGCGTACCTGCCATTCTGGACCCCGCCCCGCCCTGCGGTCTACCATCTTATTGCTCCCCCTGAGCTGCAACGTTCTTCATTGCTTCAATTTATAGTGCAAAAACACTCATCCTTTTCTTCAGGGCCCTCTTCTCCCCCTGTTTCCTTAGCTTCTTCCATCGATAGCTTTTGTCCTTCATGAGCATAC
>MIQA02007540.1:0-25042 GCA_001887855.2 Sclerospora graminicola | reverse complement strand
TTTTCGACCCCCATCCCCCACGCGCACGTGTTTGGAACACGTTTATCATTTGGAAAGGTTTTGTGGAGATAACGTTTGTGGTTTACTGTGGAAGATCGAGGTTGGTCGTGGTCTTCTTGGTTTCTCGTTGTCTCTCGTTCTTATTGGCTGGTCTGATCGGTCGAAGTTTCCCGACCAGTGCCTTAGATACTGAAGTTAAGTATCGACCCTGACTCGTTCTCCGGTGAAGATTCCCACCCGAGGACACCCCCGTCTCGAGAAGGTCATCCCCTCCGACCTGATCAAGATCATCGTTTTCGTCAAAGAGTCCACCTGAGTGAGTGTAACCACCCCCGATCAATGGGTACACAAGGTGAGATGAAGTTAAGTATGGATTCTATCGCACATGACGACCGGTCGGATGACCGGGAGGATCGGATCAGTCATCATAGTGATGATTCATCCGATCCTGATGGCGATCAGGATCAACGGAGTACCCCCTCCGATAGTTGGTCGTCCGGGCTAGTGGGTATCCGGATTCCACCCAAGACTTCCGTCCTGGATTTGGAAATCGGCTCCACCACAATGGTGCGCGTGCTCGGATCACT
This sequence comes from Sclerospora graminicola, assembly GCA_001887855.2. Taxonomy (NCBI): domain Eukaryota; phylum Oomycota; class Peronosporomycetes; order Peronosporales; family Peronosporaceae; genus Sclerospora; species Sclerospora graminicola. The sequence continues at coordinate 24,455 of MIQA02007540.1, read as the reverse complement.
TGGTGACTCAGGATATCACCGTGATTCCTTTGATGATGAAAAAGATGTGAAAATCAAAGTGGAGGAAACTTTTTCGGGTGTATTGGAGGAAGGCGTATCGCCTCCGATGCTGTCCAAACCTAAAGGAAGTGGTGGTCGACCTGGTCTGGTGGAGTGCCAGGTCGAAATTAAAGATGAAACAACTCCCCACATGGCCCCGATCGGGGCCGATTTGGTTATAGTAAAATTAACTATAATCCGGGAAAGGATCGAGGTGCTGACCTCGATCCTATGCATAAGAAGAAAATGGAAAAAGAAAGAAAAAACATGGGGGCGGATCAATGTGATCCACCTAAAAAATATGTGAAACCGAAACCGAAGATCTTCGAAGAAGATGAAGAGAAGACCGAACCAGCTGAGAAGACCACTGTTCAAGATGTAGAACGATTGTTTTATCTTCGAGAGTTTCACAAGTTCCTAGCTACCAACCGAGTGATGAAGATCATAAAACCCAAGATCATCGGGAAGCTTGAAGGTCGGGCGACCAGGCCGGTTATCACAGGCAGTCAACTCGACCTGATCAGGAATCTTTTGGTGCAGATCGACGAAGATGTTTTCACTACTGGTGCGTTTGACGCGAATATGCTGTTCGATCTAGACCAAGGGACGATCAGAAAAGCTATGACAACGCTGTATGGTCTCCTTGTTTCGCTACTCGGGGCGAACCCGTGGTCCAGTCGCCACTCACTGACCCTTCACACCGATCGCATTTGAGAGAATATCCTATGGATATTGAGTCAAAATATCAATCTTCATCACAGTCTGGAGCGGACTCCACCGACTCTTCGGTTGGAGTAACACGTATGACGTTGGGTCCGAAAGGGATCAAACAGATTGACCCCAAGATCGAGTCGCAGAACAGGAGAAGGAACCCCGAACCTGGTCGAGTCGGACCAGACGACAGTTTTGAAGATGCTCAAGAAGTTGCACAGATCAATCCGGCTCCCAACAGTAACCCAACCAACATACCAGAAGTCCCAGAGCAAATGAGGACCATGTTTGCGACTATGATGAATCGATTTGTGAGTGAACAACGCGGGTTACCTCAGTATACACCTGGGCAAGGACAACCATGGCAATCGATACCAAACATGAACCAATCCACTGCTAAACCAGTCAAGAAACCTGTGGATGTGGATATGGAATCAGTTCGATTGGCCGGAATTATTCGATCGATTTGCCATGTCGGTCACCAAGATCGACTCCATAGATCACCTCCACGTAGTGATGTGGATATGGAATCAGATGGAGAGATCAGTCAACATTTTGATCCGTATGATTTGGATATGGAGATGCCTCGTAGGGCAAATATGGCCTCCGCGCAGGCATTTGACAGTGACTCTGGAACGATCACTCGAGTTCAGATGTCGGCGATCTCGGAATTAAAAGATTTCACCGGCAAGGATATGGATGATGATCAGGCGAGAGCTTGGTTGAGTCGGACTAAATCACCTTTCTTGAGAGATAAGATACCGGAGGGTGAAAGATGTCTGATTTTCGCTGATTTGATGAAGGTCCCGGCCAAGAACTGGCTTAAACAGCTGAGCCGAGGAGTACGTTTGAAGTGGCCTTAATTGTGTGAAGAATTTGAAGAGCAATACTGCAACTCAGGGGTATCTGTCGCCAGACAGTATTACCATATGAAGAAAAGATCCGATGAAACACCGATTGAATACTTACACCGTTTGAATGTTGCTGGTCTGCGCGCGAAAATGCCGATCAAGGACCCACAATATCCGAGTATAGCTCGCGAGCATGTCGAACACTTTATCGGCACTTTGGACAATCGCGATTTGGCTGATCAGTTAACCCTGCTCCGTATAAGCAATTCGGAGCAATTGGAACTAACCCTGAGAACGCTGCAGCGGGCCAAAAGTCGACAACCCAAGGTCGAGGTAGGATCGAACCGGTACCGGTCGAAATCACACTCGGACCAGGGCAAGATACCAGTGACACGACCAGTCAGGGCGATTCGGATGATTACGAAGGAATCGGACGGTTCCAGTTCGGAAGAAGAAAGGGGTCTATCAAGTTTAGGCTCGGTCGAGGAGCAGTATCGTCATATCTTTACGACAGAACCGGTATTCCGTCCGAGATCATCGATTAATGGCATTGATGGACGAAAATCCGGTGGGGCTCAACCTGATCAGGACCGACCTCGCAAGAAATGCGTGCACTTTGGGTCGACCAAGCATGGAGACCGTGATTGCTGGAAGAGAATCACATGTGGAAAATATAACCGTAAAGGTCACCCTTCGGATCATTGTTTTTTCGTGTGTAAAACCTGTGGGAAGATTCACGATGCCGGTGTTTGCCCGATTGAAGAGTTTTTCAATCAGATGCGCAAGTGGTATGTGCCGACTAAACATGCTGGCATGCTCCCACCAGATGTCGAGAAAATGTTAAACTAGATCGCTCGCCAGGTTGGAATCTGGTTCGAGCCGAGCGATCTACGTTCTGCATCTATGCATATGTCGGTAGCGGAAATAAGTTTGAGGAAAAGGAGATAACCGACAATACATGTTCTAATTCAAATTGCATCGATCGATGTCCGATTCACAGTCTCAGAGTGGATGAATATTCCCGTTCGGACGTGATCATGGAGTTGGATCTACTGCCCGGTGAATCCCGAGGATACTGGAAGTATCACTCTCCCGACAAGTGGTTTAAACAAGCAAAAGCTAATGTAAAGATTAACAACGAAAAAGCCACTATATTTTTGACTCTGGAGCAGAAGTCTCGATCATCGACTCCGCCTTTGCTCGTAAGGTGGGATGTCGTATAGACAGTACCCAGAGGCAAGAATGTGTTGGGATCGGCGAAAGTTCGTATATGACGGAAGGGCGATCACGTGTTAAAATCACTTTGGCAGGCTCCCTTGTCTACTATTTCAACGCTTGGGTTGGCCGGTTAGCCGGTCAAGACGCGATATTGGGAATGGATTTCATGGTACCAGCCGGTATACGGCTCGACCTGTCTCATGGAACCCTGACTCTGCCGGATGAGGTGCAGATTCAGTTATCCGGCCGACGTCCTTTATATGGTACTCATGTGCGGATGCTTAAAATGGGTCAGTACGAGAACATCGAGGTAGCCCGATCAGTCGACGTGATGATTCGGCCGAGCGATCGGCAACAGAAATTGTGGCTAACCCGTGGTGAACGATGGGTACCAACGTTCGTTAAGGGTGTCGGCAGATCAAGTTACATCAGGATTACGAATATATCTGATCAGCCGCTAATCGTTCACGAAGACATGATCCTAGGGATGTGGTTACCCGAAGGGAAAGTACCTCGACAGATTGGGTATGTCTCAGTGGGATCACGAAGATATATTGAATTGCAAAATCTGGCTTATCAAGCCACCACAGACCTGATCAGTGACGAAGACTTAGTAGACGAAGATACCTCACCTTTGGTTGAGAAGCCGGAATATGCTATTCCGACCAAGCTGTTGACCAGAAGACCGTCGGTCGAAGCGACAGGGGAAAGCCGGGTCAAAAAAGGTCCACAAGTTTTGAGTATTATTAGACCCGGCTCACCGAAAACAGCAGGTCCAGAGAGCGAAAATGGTGGTGAGGAGTTCAGAAACGATCCTGAGGAGAAAATGGAGGATGAATCTGCCGAAGTCATTACGGATGAAGGTGAACCCGAAGTAGATCACCAGTTGGATGACTCACAAGGGGCGGCCAAGATAATGCCGATCCGGGGAAGGTAGATCCGGTAGATGAACAAGTGTGTATACACGAAGGTGGTGATCAGTACATTAAAAGGTATCGAGAAGCAGATGGTCGTTTTGCCGGAAGTATCGCCCAATATGCCAGAAGTCACCATGGAGGATCTACAGGTCGGTGATCCCGAAGTGAACACTCCCGAGCAGATCGATCAGCTAAAGAAGATCATCTGGAAAAGGCGCCATTTATTGATTGGGAAGGGTAACGCCCTACCCCCAGCTGCTTACGGAGCTGTTTGTGATATAGACGTTGGAAATGCGAGACCGATCGCTCAACGTTGTCGCAAAGTCGCGCCACAATACCGGGAAAAGTTATCCGATTTGATCAAGGGCTTGTTGAGTACAAAAATCATCCGACCTTCAACATCGCAGTGGGCATCACCGATTGTGATTGTGATAAAAAAGAACGGGGTCGATATTCGATTATGTATCGACTATAGAATGGTGATCGCCTCACGAAGTTGATGGTCTATCCGATGCCTCTGATCAATGATTTATTAGATGATCTGGATAAAGTTTTATGGTTTTGTTCGCTGGATATGGCTAGTGGTTTCTGGGTGGTTTCGATGACTGATCGCGCTCGAGAGATCTCGGCTTTCGTTACACCTTTTGGGCTTTTTGAATGGAACCGGATACCGTTCGGGTTAAAGAACGCCCCACAGATCTATCCGAGATTGATCGACAATGCTCTCTATGGATATTTCTAGATCAGTGCTGATCGAGAAGCCACCGATCTGCACGATGTGTTTACGGAGGGTGAACCGGACCAAGATCAGGGCCGATCAGTTTTGGGAAGGCGATCATATATAGATGAAATCTTGGTTACGGCAACGTCATGGGATATGCTATGTGATAAGGTCGAACGGCCCCTTGATACTTGCGAACGCTGGAATGTATCGATCAGCGTAGTCAAGAGCTTCTGGTGTCAACCCGAGGTCGCCTACCTTGGCCATAATGTGTCGATTCAGGACTTGGAAGCAAACCCGAAAGATTTGGGCGCTCTCAGTAACCTGCCTTTTCCCCGATCACTGAAGGCTATGCAGTCTTTTCTCGGATTTTTATTTATCGAAGACTTCTCAATTTACGCCGCTATACTATATGAACTGAAAGAAGTGGATTATCATGAGCTACGAGAACGTGATCGAGTGGGAAGATCACTAAGTGAGATTGATCGCGAAATTGAAGTTACTGAAACGAATCTCATGACTGGTTCACTGATCGATCGAACTGTGCCAGGGTCAGAGGACCATTTGAAGCGAGCTATGGTAGCTTTCAGTATGTTGAAGGCGAAGATGATCTCGACGCCGATACTGAAACATTTTGATCCGGTGAAGATTCCCGTGGTGATTCTATACGCCAGTAAATGGGCAATATCAGCCGCACTGGTCCAAGATCACGACGGGGTATATTGTCCAGTGACGTACCAGCCGGACACGGAAACCGAACGAGGTCAATCATGGCATAGTGGATAAAGAAGTGATGGCATTATTACGCATATTGGATGTCTGTTACTCTATGCTGGTGACTAGGTCGATCAAGGTATTGTCTAGACGATCTAGTCTGGCTTGGTTATCGTCCGCGAACGGGTTAGACGGAAGACTGGGGCGACGGGCAGCACTGTTATCTCAGTGGATCTTGGAGATCATCAAATGCACCAAGGGTGAAGAAGAAATTCTCGGTACGCTAGCAGCCAGTATCACACCCCGATCAGAAGTCGATGAAGCTCTGATCGAGGTCGCTCCTCGGAAGCAACCGCGAGAATCAATCATTATACCCCCACCGATCGTCGGCTCGGAGGAAAATCTGATCGTTGTAAGCTTCGACGGATCAGCGAGCGTGAAGAAAGGCGTAGGGGCATATAGCGCGTTGTTGTGGAAATTGCCGGAATGGACTGTCATATCTGCTGGTTCAGACTATACCCCGGGCATCACAGTCAATGAAGCCGAATACCGTGGTCTGCTGCTAGGTTTGGATCTCCTGCAAAAGCAAAAGAGTGGAAGGGTAATCATATGTGGAGATTCAAATCTGGTGATCCGGCAGATCACTGGAGAAATCAATTGCAAGGCTCCGCGTTTGAAGTTGTTGAATGATCGTGTTATGAAAGCTCTACGTAGATAGCCAAGTCATGACCTCTTACACGTGAAACGCGACTGAAACAGGAGTGCGGATCACCTAGCCACGATGGCCATGCGTGATCAGACTGGATCGATGATTACCGATCAAGCATTGATGGAGGAATTGGTCGAGATTAATAGGTTGCCCGAGCTGATTCATTTTGAAGATAAACAGGAAGCAGAACAGGTCTCGATCATGACGAGGTCACGAGCCAGATCAACACCCAGCAGGCCACTTTCTCGAGAAAGTCTAACAGAAGAAATAGTACAGGAGATGCGGATTGAAAGAATTCTCAAGGCACAAGACGAAGAAAAATGGATCGTTGATTTGAAGGCTTTTCTGAATGGAGACTTGGAGAAATTGAGCCAGAATGAAGCAAAAGATTGTGTTAAGATCGCGCCCAGCTATAAGATTGTCGAAAACGATTTGCTGTTTTACCATGCCCAAGCTGATCAGGCTGACGCAGATCTGGACCGATCAGCGAGACTTGTGATTCCGGAGACCTTACAAGCAGATATCTTGCATCATTATCACGTCAGTTTAGAGGGTGGTCACCAGGGCGTGGGTCAGACGTACCACAGGATTCGCAAACACTTTCATTGGAGAGGTTTATATCGAAGTGTCCAAAAGTTTGTCAAAACGTGTACAGATTGCGCAACCGGGAAGGGTATGCCGAATATCCGGGGTAGGTCACCCGGAAACATCCAAGGGACTTACGCTTTCCAAGTGATAGCGATGGATCAGATACCTTCCTTGCCGAAATCGTTCAAAGGCAATACTGAACTGCTGATTTGGACTGATCTTTTTCGGGATTGGTGATCGCGAAAGCGGGATCTACGCGAACAGCTCAACAAGTCGCCTGCATTTATGAGGAATGTGTTTTTAGGCGGTTTGGAGCAAGTGGGGTGATCAGGCACGATCGGGAACCAGGTTTTATGGCTGAAGTTTTTCGATCATTCAATCAGATGCTTGGTCAGAAACAAAGCGCTACTATGGCTTACCGTCCGCAGGCGAAGGGTAAGGCCGAGCGTATGGTGCAGACGCTAACCAGAGCTATTAAGATGTATGTCACGGATTCTGCTCAACAAGATTAGGATGAGTATGCAGAGAAACTGGTATTTGCGTTAAATTCTTCTTTCGATCGGATCAGGGGAGATACTCCGTTTTACTTGGCGCATGGTTGGGACCCCCGGTCTACTATCGAATCGGTGATTCCCGTCGGATGTACCTGAGGCCGTGATCGCGAAGCTCGTCGATGGCGCATGGGACTCCAACGCCATTATCAATATACGCGAGAACAAGTGAATGAACGGCTGTGGAAGGCGATTCAAGAGAGAGCTGATCGGAATAACGATCAAGCTGATTCGCATAATATTGAACCGGGATCTAGGGTCTGGCTTTACTTGGATCGTGTGAAAGAAGGATGCGCCCGGAAGTTAGCGCATTTGTAGCATGGACCAGGTCGTGTATCCGAATTGATCGGCGACCATGCTGCCCGGTTAATCACGGCTGGTACCAATTACGGAGTTTTCCCGATCGTCCACTTGTCGAAGCCGAAGCTAGTCCGTGAATACCCCGATCGCCCAAAAACCAGGTTGTCGTCCGATGATCAGCCAAGGTTTGACTTCGACGAGGCTATCTTGCCCGAAGAAAGTTGGGAAAGAACGCTGGATCAAAATGAATTTGAAGTGGAAAATATTTTGGATACCCGATCGGGCAAGAGGACGTGATTTGGTCGAACCCATCGTGATTACTTGGTTCAGTGGAAAGGTTACGACGATCCAGCGTGGGTAGATGAAAGAGACCTCAACTGTGGAGCTTTACTAAGGGAGTTTGAACGTGATCGGGTGAGACGAAACCGGTATGGCGTTATGCAAACTCATGAAGAAGGCAAACAGGAGTCTCAATAGTCTGGGTTGACATATTGCGATGGATCAGCCAATGGTAATGGTCAAACAAGTTGAGATCAAGTTGGTTGAGCTGGTTCAGAGTCAACGGACATGCATATACATATAATTCACGAAAATTACATTCACGTGCATATGGACGATCAACATACAGGATGATGATAACGCTGGAACCTGGATATGAAGTGTGGATATGGAACATGAAAGGTTATCAGAAAGTTGTCGTGATATATTAAGGATTAAAAGAGAATGAAACGAAAGTTGGTTATCATGATAACTACGGGCCATACTTCGCGCGCAGACGGGAAATTTTGAGTGCCGGATGATCCATGGGGCTTAAGCGGTATTGGTTCCGCCAGGGCTCTTGACGATCGACAAAGTCCAAAGCATCGCGCAACGTGCCGATCGGAGTCGGGTATCCATGACCGGGGTACCATTCCCCACCGTCGGCCTTGATGCCTCGTATTTCCGCTCAGCGAACAGGCAGATGCAGCACGGCGGGAAACAGGAAAATCCCACTTGGAACCATCGACCACAAAGTCACAGATCACGACCCAAGCGATTTGAGCTTTGGTACGTCGGTGCTTGCGAGCATGGAAGTAGTGCCCAACCCTAGCGTCCCTATGCAGAGTCGCATCGATCGGGAAGTGGTGAGTTGCCTCCCATAACGCCTGACCAATTTCCCGGTAATATGTAGCCAGGTTTTCCTTCAACGCTCCGAACCAGGGGCGATCAGGAAAGTCCAACCCGGGCATAGGCTTCGCGAGAACCTCCCTAGGCTCTGAAGCGATTAATATCTCGATAGCCCGAAGTGTCAGCACGTCAGCCTGCCAGTGTTTGTCTCTGGGCGTCGGCGACCTGATCAGGAAAATCCACCTTGGCGGACGGGACCAGCAGCGACGAACGCTTTTTCTCTTTACCAAAAGAACCAGAGGTGTTAGGTCCCACAGCTGATCAGCGCCCAAAGGTTGTCGGGTCGCTAGCATGGCCTTTGTCGGCCGACCCTGCATAACGACGTATAGATCCATGAATTTCTGTTTCGGATCATAGCTGTAGTCGTCCTGCTGGATCGGAGATTTAGCCGCTGGAACGAAGACGCCAGTGAAGTTGGGCGGTCTGGTAGTCGGTGTCGTACTGACGGCCGGAGGAGCGCTAGAAACAGCCGGAGCCGGTCGCTTGTCTTCCAAATCGTCTTCGTCATTGCCGTCTGAGTCAAGCGAAGCGACGGCCTGGGTCAGCAAGGCTGAGCCCGACGAGGTCGTCACGGAAACTCGATGATCAGTGCTGCGTGAGGGCAGTTCGCGTCCGTTCGTCCAAATCGGTCGACTCATCATCAAAGTCAGCAATGAGGCGAGCGCGCTTAGTAGGAACCGTCTTTTTTTTCGATTGGCTTGCCCGTTTGCGCTTCGCCGAACCCAAGATCGACGAGACCGGTCTCGAAGCGGGTGGCGGACGGGGTGGTGTGGACGTACGAGCCGCTGCTTTGCTGATCACTGGCTGGTCAGCATCCACGTTAGTCGGAGAAGAAGCGATGGAGAACATGGGTGACGGCGGGCCGGACCCAAGAGTCTTACGAGATTGCGTCCCGGCCGGGACAAGAGAGATGATCAGGTCAGGGAATCCCTGCAAAGCCGTCCGAAGCGATCCCGAATCAGCATTCGGGTCGGTCCACCTGTCATTTGTCTGGTTGGCGATCTTCCTAAAGTCGACATGACGTTGGGTCCATGCGCGCTCATCGAGCCCCAGGGTTTCAAGCTTAACCCGAGCAAGATTAAGCTCGCGCCGGCGATCTTCAGCTTCCTTTTGGTGTTCGCTCAACCTTTTCCGGATGCTGGCACGACCGATGCGTGAATCAGAAAGCTGTTTCACCAAGAGCCGGACCTGTTCATCCGTATGACGCATCTCGACCTCCAAGCGCTCCACTTCCTCGGCGGTACGAATTTTGCTCCGGAGTAGCTGGTCGTGGTCGCGACGGTGATCATCGAGCAGTTGCAAGTGCTCGACCATCGAACACTTCATCGCCTCGATGCGCTCGTCTGGAAGTAAGGATAGAAGAAGTTATATACATATTGCAGAGGGATTGGACATACCTTGATTGCGGACGGTGACAGACAGCGAGCGAATCATCGATTGCAGAGAAGCGACAGTATCTGAAGGCTTAGCGGAGACACGCAGGGCATCGAGATCAGCAGACAGCTGATCTCGCTTGACTGTTAAACCTTGAACGCGGTTTGTCACGTCCAGCAGATCTTGATCAAGCTTGTCGCGATCCAGTCGTAAAGTCGACAGTTGATCTGCCAGGTCGGTTGAATTGCGCTCCAGACGATCTAGGACGACCCGACGATCACACAACTCGGCGCGAAGTGTCTGGTTAGCCTCGCACAATGAGATTAATTCAGGAATTGCGCTCCGGGGCCCCAATCGCAATCGGCTAGTCTCTATGGGCCCCAGTGAGCCGGCCCGTCCCTTCCACCAAGCGAGCCAGTTGCTCCAAATAACTAACGGTCGACTCGGAGAAGGCCGAGCAGGGAAACTTAAAGGCGGGCGATAAGAAGTCAGGGTTGTCGTTGGGGAGATGAAGCTGGTCGTGATCGTGGTGGCGCCGGTCGAGATCGGGGAAGTCGCAGAACTGGTCGAACTTGGCCTCGGAGACAAGACGCTGGTCGGAGAGGCAGCCGAGGAAGCAGGGAATGAAAGAGGAGGCCGATTCGAATCGGACATGGCTGGTCGCTAAGTGGAAGATTCAAAAATGGATGAGTCGAACTGCAGTCGTTGCGCGGCTGCAGTTAGGGTCAGGTGCGGCTGTGGTGAAGCGATCTGACAAAAAGTTGAGGATAAGGTGGACCACACATGGCCGTTGATTGGTGACGAGGGGAGCACCCATCAAGATGGTACAGTTGATGGGTGGGACAGGCTGATCTCGTAAAATACGAAAGGTGGTTGGCAACGGGCTTTTGCAGTGTGAAGGGATAAGCCAAGTATCGTTACGCCTGGTCCCAGATATGAATGGAATGGCGAATGTCACGGTCTGATCGGGACATGGGATGTTAAGTGGTGTTCACGTGGACGTGCACGACTAGACCAACTGAGACAAAATGGAGATACGGCATTAATGGCGAAGTAATATATCAGGAACAGCAGAATCCAGTTATCGGGATGGGTGATGAACGGAACAGATGTTGAAGTTGGGCTTGATATGGAAATCCCGGCCCGATTGGCCGAGTCACTTAACTCTACCCTAGAATACGAAGATCAGATACAGGGCAGAACTGGGTATGTGGAATGGCGAGCCGTGCGAGCATTACCAAGTTGAGGCAAGCGGTGAGAGTTGATGGATCCACCCAGAAGTGACGCAAGAAGGTCCGATCAGGTCCAACTTCACAAGAAATGCTGAGTCGGTGCGATCTTTGCATCCCGACAGGTGCTGAAGGTCAAGAATATCGTCGAGTGAACTGGCAAAACGAATGAGATGGTAACCGGAGGTGTTTCGAAGTGATCTGGGGCTGATCTCCCTGATCACTGCCCCGATCACTCTGCCGATCGCTGTGTTGATCATGATCTGAACCGATCGGCCCCAGACCGGCTTCCAGGTGTGAAGAGAGATGGAGTTTGTAGTTAAGCCAGGTTGGATATGGGGCGAACAGTGTCTGAGAGGCAGATCTCGAGCTGGTTTCAGGTTGTTTATCGAAAGATCAGGATGGTTGAAGATCGTCATAGAGTTTGACCATAATCAGTCCAGAAGTGGTACGGATTAGTTTGAAGGTGCAACAAGGATGGGTAAGGTGGTACTACGCAACCGTGCGACGAAGCGAACAGGATCGAAGTATGAGGCAGGCACATGAGTTGGTGTATGATACACTAGGTATAGGACATTGCATATATAATAACAGGTTTTGATTTAACCCCTAGTCGCTCCGCCAGTCGCTCCGCCACGTGTCGCTGTCATTGGGAGCACAGGGTTAACTAGTCCCCTCTTGCTCAACTTAATTCCCGGTTAAGACGCGCTTAGATGCATTTTGGCTTACCGGAAGGCCCCCGACGGGTTTTGTTTAGGTTTTCAAACCTCACCCCCCACGCGCACGTGTTTGGAACACGTTTATTATTGGAAAGGTTTTGTGGAGATAACGTTTGTGGATTACTGTGGAAGATCGTGGTTTGATCGCGTTTTTCTTTAGTCTCGTTGTCTCTCTCTCATTGGCTGGCCTGATCGGACGAACTTTCCCTACCAATGCCTAGATACCGAAGTTATGTATCGACCCCGACTCATTCTCCGGTGAAGATTTCCACCCGAGGACACCCCAGTCTCGAGAAGGTCATCTCCTCCGACCTGATCAAGATCATCGTTTTCGTCATCGAGTCCACCTGAGTGAGTGTAACCACCCTCGATCAATGGGTACACAAGGTGGGATGGAGTTGAGTATGGTTTCTATCACACATGATGACCGGCCGGATGACCGGGAGGATCGGATCAGTCACCATCCGATTCTGATGGCGATCAGGATCAACGGAGTATCCCCTCCGATAGTTGGTCGTCTGGACCAGTGGGTATCCGGATTCCACCCAAGACTTCCGTCCTCGATTTGGAAATCGGCTCCACCACACTTGATTCCCTACCTCATTTACTTGCCTTGGCACCCCGTTTTTTTTACAAACAAGTGGGCGTTTTTGTATTCGCTACCGTCATCCGTTAGTAGAAGCTGGATGCGACAATCGAAACGCTTTTCAAAATAGACCAAAAATGTTTAAACATTTTTGCAGCTTGGTATTTTCTTTCTGCGAGAAAATTCCTGCAAAATTTTGACTTGTGGTCAACGAAATTAACCGATTAACGATTTCCTTGTCGGTCCTTTGGTGTCAATGGCCTTTGAAATCACTACATATCACCCCACCCATCATGTCGATGGGTGCGTGCTCTCTAGTGTCGTTCTTGGACTGTGCGCTCTTGCTTTCCTTCCGCACCCGTAAACGCAATCTTCCGTATTTTGTATGTTAACTTGGTTTTTTATTTCGGATTACTTACTATCTTTTCTATGGTGTCGAAATTCAGGTTCCTTAGTCGGGTATGAAAGAGCATCAGTGACCCTTTCTGCTCATCCCCAGATACGTAGTAAATCCCTCCCTTTTAAGCCAAACGAGGACCCTGAAGTGGATCAAGAGAAAATAGTGCAATTCGTAACTGGCGGTATTATCGCAGCGAAAATACGAGAGAATACTACAAGGATCCCTCCTGCCAATTTGGGGCCGCTCGTGGTTTTGCCCAATAAAAGCTGACTTAATATATGACGGCGTAACAATTGGTTAAAATTATTACGTAGGATATCCACCGTTTCTGTGTCGTCTCTCCGTATTCTACTATTATATTTATACCTCGTCTAATTAAATTTAGTGTCTTTCTTAATAATAATAAATAGTCAATTAGTTGGGTTTAACTATTGGCTACAATCTAAGATCTTATCCTGGAGACTAAAATTGGCTCAGGTTCTGTGAGGAAGGGCGATTGGTTGCAGACATCGAACATCGACTCGCTGACTGGAGCGGTGCTGGTAAGGTGTCGAACACGCACTGGATGCATATCTGCAGTCTCATCCCTTCTTCTCTTGATACGACGCTTCTACGTTCGTGCGTCGTCGCCATTTCTAGTTGGGCCCGAGTTTGGACCCATAGAAAACTAAGGATTTCCGTCGGTGTCCGTTGCCACTGCTCGAAAATCATCTTGTTCCGAATTTGCCACAACCAAGTCGTCGCAATACTGCAGAAACCCCACCATAGCCTTTGAAACTGGTCCAAGAACGCTGATATGGAGGTCCCATAACGATTCATCATCGCCGATTTGATCCTGTCTCCCGGTATCGGTGCCGAGCGGGTGACAATATCCGATTTATACTTGTCTAAAGCTGCTTCAGAAAGTTCCTCTCGGACCCAGTGACCCAGCCATTTCAACCATACTTGTTTTGCAGTGAGACACTCCCAGAAGATTTGATGCATACTCGTTCTCTGGGTGTGACAGCTTGAGTTCAACGGACATAATGTCTCTGTTTGGTCTCTACGGTAGAAAGTATTAAGTTGTCTGGTCGCTAGCCGATACTGGACCCATAACTGATAGTTAGTCAATACATTATAATGCTTCCAAACCTTCTTTGGTGTCTGATCCTGTAAGAAGAACCACCAATCATCCGTATGACGACTTGTCTGCCACTTGTGTAGTACTCCGGACAGTCGGGCCGCAATATTCATATGGTAACATTTCTTGAAATGTTTGCGAATTGCTTGCGGAATCTTCCAAAATGCCGTAGTTTCTAATAGTGGCCAACCTATTTTATGGAGTAATGGATGCGGGTAACACACCACAGTAGTCAGTAGCGAAGCAACCCCTGGAGCCGACACTATGGGTATTGGAGATGTCAGCGTCCAATAAATACCCCCTTCCGATTGCGATAGGTGTACTTCTGTTTCCTTGTCTTGATGAGTTCCAATAAGATGCTTCGGTCCATGGAGGCGCCAAGCATATCCCTCTAGTACTTCGGGGCATTTGAATAACCTAATGGCCGGTGGGGTCCCCACGATTTGGCCTATCTCGACTCTCGGGGAGGCTAGAACTATCGCCGCCAACCATCTCGCTAATTTCTCTCTGGAGTGCGATACTGCCTGGGTGCTTGGAATCTGCCACACATAAATGTCCGATGCCTTCCGTAGTACCTTGAGAGAGAGAAATGTAGATATAGGTAAGTGGTCATATTTTGCAGGGGATAACGTTCCCCCATGAACATCCATGATCCACGGATTCTTAGCCCATTCAAAATTGCCCCTATAAGGGGAAGGAAGAAGATCGTGATATGGAATTGTAGTGAGATCCACTTTAACTTGCACATACTCAGACGCTTGAAGCCCTGTATTGAGTCGACCTTTATTGACTTCCAAAGTTTCTATGATCCTTGGCATGTGTCTTGCTGTATAAAGACCCAACTGATGAACTTGTTCCGCATTAGGTGCCATCCAATCATTCAGCTCCTGTGATAACGTACCCCCACTCCGTGATCTATCAAAAGTAGCTTGACTAACAAAAGACCACCCTTTGTGTGGTGATAGACCTACTTCAGAGTCAGTGATCTTATGATTTAGCCTCACAAAAAATCCATGCGCTCTGGTACAAATCTGGCGCTCCAATTAACCAGAATGTAGCGATCTTCAGTCTTTGAACTCGCAGAGCTAAAGGTAGAAAAGTTAGCCCTAGTCCACCCGCCCCCCTCGGGGCGAAAAGCAAAGCCGGTGAAATTTTATGTGACACAGGATCTCCTGCGGTCGAGTTTTTCCAAAAAAATCTTTTCTGCAAATGTACCAATCACTTCAGAACATAATCAGGGGGTCAAAAACCGTAAACATTATCGCAGGTACGACTATAGCGTTGAATATTACCACTCTGTCCGTAACTGAAGTAAATCGCGTTGTCGCTATACTCAGCCGCCGTTGAATTTGCCTTATTCTAATTGCCCAGTTCACCTCCGAAAGATTACCATGCCCTATTTCATATCCCAAATACCGCACCGTATCATCAGATTTGACTACCGGAATACCGTACCAATCTGGACGTGAGATAGTAGGCGACAAAAAAAGAAATTGATTTTTATGGGTTTGCACATGCAAACTGGAGGCTTCACCAAACCGTTTCACGATTTGCATCGCCGTTGAAATTTGTCCTGCTCGTCAGAGAAAAATAGTTGAGTCATCTACGAAAGCTGAGAAACGATGTTCTCCCGGAGTAGCAACGTTAGTCAACGGAATACCTTGAAGGGAATCAGATTGAGTCAGAGCTAAAGCCAATGGTTCGACAGCCAGGATAAACAGAAGTGGCGCCAACGGGCACCCCTGTCTTATTCCAGATTTCACAGGTAACGCTTTGGAAAATTCTCGATTTACGAGAAATTCCGCAGTGATACCTTCGTGTAACCGTTATACCAAAGTAATAAAAGTCTCCGAAAATCCAAAACGAGAAAGTACAGTGTATAAATACCGTCGGTCCACGGTATCATATGCCTTGGTGAAATCTAAAAACAGAATGCCAGGGCATACAGTAGGATCAGAACTCGTGAACTGTTTCAAAGTGGGGTCTTGGAGTATTGCCATCAACATCGCTACCGCTTTGTCCATCCTACGACCCATTACAAAACCCTGCTGCGTATCGCCAATCAATTTGCCTAGAAAACGTTGTAATCGAAAGGCCAAAATTTTTGCCAGTATTTTGTAACTTGTTTGGAGCAGCGAAATTGGTCTATAGTCGACAGCGTTGGACGATTCCCCTTTTTTCCTCAGCGGAATAACTAACGCTTGAAGATATGACCTCGGTGGATTTGCCCCGTTCATAACTTGGTTTAACACTTCCGTTAAGATAGGAGTAAACGTTTCAGCAAAATCCTTGTAAAGGTCATTGCTTAGCCCATCTGGGCCCGCCGCTTTCCTCCTGTCTAAACTATTAATCGCAGTTAAAACTTCGGATTCCAAAATTGGCGCGATTAAGTCCTTATTGTCCGAGCTAGATACTTTACGGCTGGATGGTACATGAAACAAGTGACAGAGATGTTCGTCTAATCTTACTTCGGACACCAATCTGTGCTCCTTGCCGAGAATATCATCCCATGATTGTGCGAACCTATTCGGAATGGACATATGTAGCGGAAAGCTTTTGGAACCATTTGCATGGATAGTAGAAACTGATTGATCTTTATCCCGTACCGACGCTTGTTTAAATAACCGTCGAATATCAGAAGGTGATCGTTGAAGCCAGCTTCCCCTCCTGGCCTTAATGTCTGATTCCAATGCTTTTCCAGTGATTGTTTGCGTGATGTCGCATTACTGCGAATACGTAAATTCAGTTGTCGCACTCGTCGCCTCCTCCGGCGGGCCGCTTTCCTTTTTATCGTGTATAGCATGTCTTGACACTTTTGTACCATCTGGTCCCATGATTTCATCGTTGGTTTCCACTCCGACATGATTCCGGTCAAAGAGGCGTCAAAAAGCCGTTTAATACGTTCGTTTGACGAACCAGGAATTGGATAATGTGGACGGTATGTATTGGTCCGTCCATGGTGAGCTTTGGCATCACGAAGAAAAATCACCAACTGTGCATGGTCTGAGAATACCGGGGGTTCCGATACTTCCAACCATTGCGACCATGAAGCAATTTTACTCGATATATAAAACATGTCAAGTCTACTTGCCTGGGATCCTCTCCAGTACGTAAAATGCTCGTTTGGATCTAACTGAATCTCAGAAGAAACTTGTCCAATTAAATTGCGTGCATCATACAAATTCAGCCTCTCAATAAGCCTAGTGAGCTCCAAACTTTCCGTCTTTTTGGAACGTTGACCCCCCAGCCTGTCTAATACTGGTGACTCAACACAGTTGAAATCTCGTCCCAGGAGAAGATGCATCTTAGGAGTGGCTAAAATACAATCCAAATTAAGAAAAAACTTTTTCCGTTTGCGATAATCCCCAGATGGTGTATAGATATTCACAAATAGAATTCCATACAATCGATATGTATCTGTGTGTCCATCGGCCAAAATTCCACATGGACACGGAATCAGCAATTTCAGGATGTAATAGAATAGCGACTACCTCCTCGTTTACCATCGTGAACACTTCAGTAAGATGACTTTTTGCCTTTACCTTTTGCCCCCCAAACCCGTAACCATAATCCCGCGTATTCCTCTGCTTCCGAGTGGGTAGTCACATGTGTTTCTTGGAGCAGATATATCTGTACTGGGTTTGTAATAGAAAGATGCCGCCAAGTCGAAAACCATTTCGGCACATCCTTCCGTTTAAAACCCCGGACATGTTGAGATAGAATACATTGTTGAGATAGTTTCATCGTGGATCTTGTAGTAGTGACCGGTTTTTGATAAACCATGTCGTTAATGAGGCAATGCTTTGCATATAAATCTATCGATGCTAACGTAAAATATTCATGGTTTGCATGAACACTCTCCACCGCGTTGCCCTTAATAACACTGTGACCTGTCACTGTCTGGATCTAGTTGTCCAACACCATCCATATCCATTGCTAGGTCCTGTTCCACATGCCGAAGATACTGATGGAACCTGACCCACGCTTCTGGTGCACCCGTATCAATCTTTTGGATACACTGTGCATACTCATCAAACTTCATTTTCGCCTGAAAATGACGATGTAGCAAAGTCACAATACTATCATTTGGATGCACTTCGTTCCCCACCAAAACCGCTATATGCTCACTAAAGAGGTGAGCGCATAATAACGCTTTCGCCATTGAGCTCGTCATAGATGGTGCGAAGTATTTAATAAGCGTATTTCCGCCATATTTTATTTTCCTCAATTGCCCCCATTCATGAGAACTGTTGATGATAGCAGCCCGTTGATTTTGACCATGAACAGCCAACATGCGCTGTTCCCATTGGGCAAACCACAATACTGAGAGGTTTTCCACCCCAGATCGCTTTCCTCTATCAATCATGGCACACCAGCACTGATCCCGCCAAGTCACTGTTAAGGCAATTAATACTTCCGATGCGAGACTGTCTAGTAAATATGCCACTCCTTCAAAGGATTTGAACATATGTAAAATTCGTGATCCCTCATGAAGCGCTGCTTTTTTTCATATGTCGCAAGGAGCATCAAACGCCGGATACGGGAGCTTTGTGACAGATTCCCAATTAGATTCCATCCTATCCCACGCGATCTGCCATGAGTTGCGCATAGCCGGCGTACCCTTATTATTCTTGGAGGTTGGTACTACCGCTGATGAATGTAGTACCAATTGAGAAGGATTTGTCTCTAAGATTTGGGTCCCTTAAATGTGATCTGAGTCCCTCACACATTGACGTTTTGCCCGTGTCTTTCTTCTATGACGACGTAACAATTGGTAGAAACTATTACGTACGATACCCACCGTTTCTGTGTCGTCTCTCCGTATTTTACTATTATATTTTATACCTCGTCTAATTAAATTTTGTGTCTTTCTTAGTTTTTGCTGTTATGATGAAGGTTAGGTATGCTTAGCAATCACACCTCCCAATGAGAACACCCCTACGCGGCACAATCCTGTATCTGAACCCAAAAGGGTCTGCACCAATTAGCACAGTGAATTTTGGTATGGACGAGCGAATTCCCCCTTTTCGTGAGTCAATTTATAAGTGGTCACCAAAATCACCCAAAAAAAATTTTGGGGTCAGTCCTCTTATTTCGCAAAAAATGACCCTTTGACGAGGTAAACCTTAAATTGAAATATTTGTTTTGCTAAATGTATGGGTCAGCACATATATGTCTTCTTCTTCTATCAAAAGTGGGTCGTCAGTTGCCGGTGGGAGTGCGAAGAATAGCATTAACAACGCACAGCGCAGACAATCCTGCAAGCGCGTGCTTTGAATCCAAATGGCGGCTTGACTGATCAGGATGGAATGAAAACGACTAAGGCACCGAACCTGCATATCTTTCGCAACAGGCTTCGTCCATATAGAATCGGACGACAATGTCCCATCAGCCACAATCACCGGTAATACTCCTACAAGAATGCATGTAATTAGCTGGATGAGTTTATAATGTAGAGAAAATCGTGAAGATGATGATACTTCTGCGGGTCGCTAACAAAGAATCACACAAAGCCTCGCACCTGAAAAATGCCACAACCGCTTGAGGAATACGTGTCATACATCCAAAAAGTTGCCATGTAGAAGAGTTTCGTGCTCATCCGCATTTCCCGCGTACTTTACAATATCAGTAATTTTGTTCTAGTATGGAAAGAAAAGTGCATTTTTGACTCAGTAAACCCGTCTCGTACTCACTGCTACCATTAGCGCTGTTGGTCAGCCTTATCGCCTCTATGAGTTGCTCTGTTAGACTCATCATATTGCGAATGTATCTAAGGCATTTCGTATACAGAAAGAAGGGACTTTAACTGTTCAAAAGTATCATTTTCCATGTTGCAGTAGGAACTTATGTGTTAGCCAAGTTGTAGTCGATATTTTAGCGATAAACTTGAATAAACTTGCTCTTGTTTGTTGAATATTATACCTTACTATATCAAGGTATAACAGTCGACGTAGCTACCAAGTCAGACGTAGTCGCGTAGGTTGAACACAGGGACTTAGTTAATAAAATGTGTATTAAGAAGTGATTAAGTTGCTACCTTATCAATATGCATGCGAAGTGTCGAGACTTACGAGACAAAGTGCAAGTAATTTTGAACCTACACTATACTTACCCCAAAATAAAGTCGGTTATGGTCCGAATTCATCTCACCCAACTTTACTCTAAATATAGCGATGTACCATAAATCCAAAAGAGCGCTCCAGTAGTAGTAACCGTAATAGTCGTCATTATTTAACTAACATAATAATAAAAAAACTGATGTTACCGTAATACTTCACTTTTTAACACTACTTCTTGAAATGAAATCTGCCATCACTTCAATCCAATTTCGGAGCGTAACTCGTTCAGTCTTGGGTATGGTAATGCTTTGGTAAGCAAGTCTGCCAACATATCTTGTGTAGAAACGTAGTTAGCCTCGATCTCGCCATCACTTAACTTTGAAACAATATACTTCAATCGTATATCCACATGTTTCTTTTTGGAGCTTTCTTCCATGCTGCTTGTCATCTTGATTGCAGCTTGGTTGTCCATAAGCACCACCATAGGACGCTCGACTTGTAATCCTACTTCTTGGATTAATTCACGAAAATCCAACATTTCCACTTCAATTTTCGAAGCCGCATAAAATTCCGCTTCCATTGTAGACAGCGAAACACTACCTTGTTTCTTGCAAACCCAATTCAAAACCATGCCATCCATCAGCACAACGCCTCCTGTTGTTGATTTGCGATCATTTTTTGATCCAGCATAGTCGGAGTCGCTGTAGGCCTTAATAGTTGCGATAGATTCGTCATTTTTTGAGATTCCCATATGCAACTTCATATGTTTGGACCCCTTCAAATATCTCGCGATCCTTTTCCCCAAATTCCGATCAATCTGTTTGGGCGCATGGGTTCTTCTAGTTGCCTTGTGCACTGCAAATGATATGTCGGGTCTTTTGCACCGACAGATCCAAAGCAAACTTCCAACCAGCGATTGAAGAGATGTAATCGATACTTTTCCGTCTTTTGGTAAGACTTCGCTAACTCCAAGATTCAAATCTTCGTACTCTTGACCTATGGGCACCTTAACAGGAATAGCTACCTTAAAATCAAAATCCTCGAGTAACCATTTTGATCATCACCTCTTGGTCCAGTGTGTATTCCTCGTTTTTGTCGAACGGATCCCGCATACCCAAAAATTTGGACACTTTCCCGGAATTTTTTTATCTCCAACACCTTCATGTCATCGAAAAAATCGTCGACCAAGCTTTCTTTAGTTCCGGTTACAAGTAGTCTATCGACATAAACTCCCACGATCACCGTGTCGTGATCTGTTAATCGTACGTAGAGACACATATCCGTCATGCACTGCGAAAAAATTCAATTCAATCAATTTTCCATGCAGCAAACGATTCCACAATCTCCCGGCTTGCTTAAGCCCGTACAAGGTTTTCTCGAGTTTCAACACTCGTCCTGAAGCTGGAGGTTCTTTCGAAATGTCATCCATGAGCTCCATACCTTTCGGTATATGCAAGTAAATGTCCTGTTCGTCCTCGTAAGCCTCCACATATGCATTTGGTATATCCCCGTGTTTTGCAGGAACTTTCCATTTGCATGCCGAATCAACTTTACGGTCCCCATTTCGATGACGGCCGCGGAAGTTAGAGTAGTCTATGCCAAAACGCTGTTCGTATCCACATGCCACTAGTCTTGCCTGGTAACGTTCGATATCTCCATTTTGATCTGTTTTTGTCTTGAACACCCACTTGGTGTGTAGCGGAGTTCAATCTTTTGGTCTCTCGATGATTTTCCATACTTTGTTGCTTTCGAGAGCCGTGATTTCTTCTTTCATAGCTGCGATCCACTTCAACATGTTTGCACTCTTCATTGCTTGAGCGTAGTTCTTGGGGTCCACTTCGCCAACGAAATTTACTATGCCCAGGTCCGAAACTATATCTTCATCCGTCTTGGTTTCTTCATTAGTTTCCGATTCCGAAGTTGTTTCTTTTACATAGCTTTGGGTTCCGTGTCGCTTGCGCTGCCACGGCTTCTTCTTTTGAGTTTTCTTGAATTTTTCATTGCGTGGCTCTTGTCGTCGTTCTTGAGCTCCTTCTAACCCTTGGTCTTAGTTTAATTCGACTTGGATCTGCCGGTTCTGCTCTTCGTCCAGCGTTTCGATATTCTAGATATGCTGTGTGACTACGACTTTCTTTTCTTGCTTCAGGTATACCTTCAAACCTTTAGTCTCTTCGCTTTTTCCAACAGTAAGACCGATCTGGGCCCTATGTGCAAGCGAGTTCTTGCCCGGATTTCGGTAGACCGTGCACGGAGACCCGAACGCCACTATACTTCCGAGTTTCGGCTTCTGCCCACTCAAAAATGCGATAGGCGGCATGTGTTTTGCGTTCGCGCTTGTGGGGTTTCGATTGATGATGTACGCGGCGTGTTGTACCGCGTCTCCCCAAAACGCCAAGCTCAGTCCACATGAAAATATCATGCATCGATCCATATTCATTATGTTTCGATGCATGCGTTCAGCTTACCATTACTGGATTGATTTCCAGCTCCCGGTTAGTCGTGACACTCCAGTATTTCTACAGAAACCGTAGAGGTTCTTGTACTCGGCATCTCCATCGGTGCATAAGATATACAGCTTGCAATCAAACTGTTATTCGAAAAATGCCAGGAAGTGTTCAAACTTCTTAGCCGCAATGCCCTTGCTCTTAGCGAGAAATACCCGTACGTAGTTGGATTTGAAAACAAAGTTGATCAAGTACCTGTTTCCGAACCTATTTCCCGGAGTTATTGGCCCCTTGAGGTCGGAGCAAATCACGCCACCGATGCGATCGGTTGGCGCATTATCGCCGCTATCCTTGTTGGACCTTGGGTTCTTCGTTTGTTTTCCTTGTGCACAAGTCAAACAGTTGAGTTTTTTCGTATCTGTTAGCATAATGCCACTTTTAGGGTCTTTTGCCAATTTTTTCACGGCGTCGTAATTTAGGTGACCCAAACGTGCATAGAAGTGCATAAGGGAACCTTTTTGCACGCAGGTGTTGCTCTCGGCTTCCCTGTCGCTTTCTTTTAAGATCGCCATAATTGAGTCCCGATCAGAATTTATTGGGAAGTCAACTATAACTTCAACTGCAAGCACCTTGTTCTCCTTTTTTATGTTGAATATATGACGCTTGCTGTCACAGTGCCTCACCACACGCCGTCCATCGACGTATACCATTTCACATCATTTTTCCTCCAAAAGTCCGTACCACAAGATGTTTCTTGAAAGGTTCTCTCCATATTATACGTCCATGATCTTGATGGTATGTACGGATTGGTTCGATGTTACCTGTGCTTGCACACAACCTTTCTTGGACACCTTTAACGTTTGCCCATCTGCTTGGAAACATGTTCCGTTGACTCCTTCTGCATCTCGCAGATAGGTTTCGTCATTGACTAGGTGCATACTTGCACCACTATCGAGTATCCAATTGTTGTTATTCGAACCCATTGAATTTTACGTAATCGCGAGTGACCTGCAATTTGGGCATTTCTTTTCCTTGGGTTTGTCATCCACGTAATTAATTGTATCGTTTCCAAACCTTGTAGATCCTCTAGCGTCATTCTCAATAGCTGCCGCAAATTGACAGATTTGTTCCGCTTGCCTGAGAAAGTCTGTCCTTGTATGATTGAACTTCGACATCAGAATAGTCTTAAGCTCCCTAGAAGCGTAGTGGACTATATTTTCCAGGACGAGAGGTTCGCTTCCTCCGAATGCTTCTGATACAGTTACCATATATGGGTAATGCTCGTTCCAGCTGCTTTTCAGATGTTTCTTGCTTGTGAACAGCTTCATCGATTGTGCAGGCGCTATGGATGTATCATGATGTGAACGAGGGTGGGTGACTCGTTCCACCACGAGTCGACTTGACGCTGATAATACCTTTCAGTTGTTCCACTGATGTCCTCACTCCACAGGTACCCGCACGCCGATTCGTCGATTAAAATTTGACGGATAAACCTGGCTCCCCATTGTTTAAAACCAGCACCAAGCCCGCGGGAGACCGCTTTTCCATCAAAGATTCTAATCGAGCGTTTGCAACCCTTGGCGGTGGGTGTCTTGTATATTTGTTCGGGTTGTTGCCTGAAAGCTGCTTGAGGCGGTTTTGTACCGCCTTGCTGCACTGGTGCACCTTGCGGCATTTGACCACCGTGGTTTCCATACATATCGGACCTTAAAATCTGCATGTGGTGGAGTAGGATCAACATTTTTCACATTGGTTCCGTCCAATTTTCGGTTCGGTAAGGTTTCTTCTCGGGCGTACTGTCGAAGAATGCCATTCGCATCCGAGTACCAAGCCTCTTTGAGTTATTGAAACCATACTCATCAATGTTGATCCGTGATTTCTCCAGTTTCTCCATTCGTTCAGCTAGTCCTCAAACCAGCTTCAATATCTCTGCTCCTTCAGCACCCAAACCTGCGCTTTTTTTTCGCATCACGGCTATCACTGTCAACGATATTGTGGCCTTTTGGGCTCATAACCTGTTCAAATATATCATCATATT
>MIQA02007539.1:0-17489 GCA_001887855.2 Sclerospora graminicola | reverse complement strand
CTTCCTCACGAGGTAAACCCATAGCTAGTTTTCTTACACGTTTCACCAACATGGCTGCGAACTCATCGTATATACTAGAATGGATAAAGATGCGATTGCTGCACACGCAAGTCTGTCCTGTGTTGCGAAACTTAGAAGCTATCAAACCATCAAGAGCCTTGTCAAGATCAGCATCTTCGAACACAATAAAGGGAGCGTTACCACCAAGTTCCAGCGATACCCGCTTCACTGTTTTTGCCGATTGCTCCATCAAAAGTTTGCCAACACGCGTAGAACCCGTAAAGGAAATTTTGCGAACATCTTTGCTGCTAGTCAAAGCCTCACCAACCTCAGCTGCTTTATCATTAGAAACTGGCACCACATTAATGACACCTGCCGGAATTCCGATGTCATCCGCAAGCTTGGCAAGAGCCAAAGCAGATAGCGGTGTCTCGGCCGCAGGTTTAACCACCGCAGTACATCCAGCCGCCAGACACGGACCCAACTTTCGGGAGATCATAGCCAGAGGAAAATTCCATGGCGTGATAATGCCGCAGACACCCACAGGCTCCTTTAAAGCGAAGATCTTATGGTTGGAAGCTGAAGGGGACGGCAGAAAGCCGCTAGAGTGCATGATTTCGTGCGCATAAAAGTCAATAAAGCCAGCAGCATAAATCACTTCATTCTTGGCTTCAAGCAGTGGCTTGCCACTCTCTGCTGAGGCGATGACGGCCAGATCCTCCGTATTTTCAACAATTGCGGCGTGCCACTTCTTTAGCAGCACGGAGCGGGACGCAGGCGTCGTCATACGCCATATTTTTAGAGCATCTAGTGCCGCGGCAATGGCCTCGTCAGTCTCGCCACGTCCCATATTGGCGACACGCGCAATCTCCTTGTCAGTAGATGGATCAATTACAGCAAAGTGCTTGTTGGAGTGCGCTTCAACCCACCTACCGTTAATAAAACCGGCGGACTGAATGAGCTTCTTGTTATGCACTTCACCGTGGAGACAACGGCGCGTTACCGACACGACAGATGGTAGAACGGAGCGGTGAACCTTAGTTGACAGCATCCCAATTCTGTACACGGAAATGAAAGTGGCTCGCATTAAAAGCGAATCATCTTCCGCTACAAAGGAAATCTGAGTAACTCTCCCCCTAGAAAGTGATAGAGAAGGATTGAATAATACACTCCTGGCCAAAAATAAAATTTACCCCATTTTTTTTGTTAGCCTAGAGCGCACCAAACCAAAATCTGCACAGCATCCAATCCTGTGCACCCAGTAGGGATATGTTTGTCTTTATTGTAAAATATTGTAATTACACGAAGACCTGACATCCGAAAAGCGACATAACTGGCAAATAAATGCCAAAGCTATTGATGAGGCTGCTTGTCAAGGCTATGTGACCGTGCTGCGCTGGCTGCATTACGACTACGTTGATGAAGAGCTGCCGGCTAATAGTGAAAACGAATCGAATCAGTTTGACTTGCGGTGGACTTCTACTGCTCTTGAGCTGGCTGCCACGCATGGACATCTGGCTGTTGTCCAGTGGCTCACTGAGCACCACCGAGACGTCTGCAACAGCTTTGATGCTTTCAACCCCGCGTGCTATATGGACCATCTGGAGGTCGCCCAGTTCCTCTATAGCAAACTCCGCAGGTTTTGCGCCGCGGAGCAGGCGCTGGAGCATGCGGCAGAGGGAGGCGCCGAAGACACGCTCGCTTGGCTAGAGGGGGGTTGCTATTGCGTCACAAAATGAGAATTTCAAGAGCAAGAGAGTGTTTATCCGACGCACGTGTTGATTATATCTCGTGGCGTTCGCTCATTTGTTTAATTAATTCGTCGCGAGCGAGAAATTGACCAAGTAGCACGACTGCCTTGTTCTGATTAACGCCGTCTGAATCACAGAATTTCTGTAACTTGACAAATAGAGTGCCATTACAGTACATGTAGTAAAACTTCGTTAATAAAGATGAAAACTGATCGCAATATCGCCGTCTTCGCGGTTGCAACTCGAGCGTATGTGACGATTCTAGCGCTATTGACGAGCTCAACCGTGACACCATACGACACTTCGTCGCATCTACAGACAAAAGGGTCCCCTCTAACAGCGCTGAGCAACTGGGACGGCGTCTATTTCTTCCACATAGCCTTATACGGCTACGACTTCGAGCATTTCCACGCCTTTTATCCTTTTTACCCGCTGTTGACACAATGGCTTGCTTACTTGTTACCACTGGACGAAGGGTCGACAGTGCTTGCTAGTGGATGGTTTGTCAGTAACGCAAGTTTCGTGTTGGCTGCGCTTTTTCTATATCGTTTGGGTTGTATCGTAGTAGGAGAGGAGATTCTGCTCTACAAATCATTTATAACTCGAGTGTAAATGAATACCGGCTGCCACCCTATACATTATACATACTTCTAGTTATGTCGCTTTTCGGATGTCAGGTCTTCTAGTAATTACAATAAAGACAAACCTACCCCTACTGGGTGCACAGGATTGGATGCTGTGCAGATTTTGGTTTGGTGCGCTCTAGGCTAGCCCCGTTATATGTACTTCTATACCTTTTAATAGACCAAAATTTTCCCCTTAGGATTGAAAAGCTAGTTGGGTTGCTCACTCCGGTAGACATTATCCACCTTAAAGTAATATTGTGCTCTGGCTTTTGGAGAATGAAAGGAGCTCGAGGTCCTCACAAACGGTATAGGGAGGATGAAGTTTCATTGGCCAACTCCATCAGTACTTCACGTTTATAATATTTTACAATCTGATCAAAGGATTGAACGTTTGAGAGTTCACGAATATTTAGAGAACATAATTTTGACATAAATTAAAATGCTGGAATCGTTGCTGGTTATCTAATGGGAATGAATAACTTATCGCATAAATGCAGAGAACTCCTACTTTTGTTTTTCATCTTCGTTATGCTCGCTTCGATCACACCAAAAACAGACTTCTCATTCGATGCAGTAGACTTAGTTGTTCCTTGCATCTGCCCAGCACGGTTGAATATCCGAAAGTACATAAAGCAAGTCATTTCCACCGAGAACTTCATGCGGCTGTGGATTCACGTAGACGTAACCAAATGGTACACTGCGTTGAGTCTCCGGAACTTGAATACGTGCTCTTGGAATACTATGTATCTCGCTGATCGACTGATTCGTTCCCAATAAATGACTGGTATACGATTGAAATATGGCATCCGGACGGCAACGATATAGCCCAATCACGAGAATTCCATCCGAAGACAACAGATAGTGAAATACAAACTCGAATGTTCGACCTACAAAATCTAGCGGTACTTCCACTGCAAAGAGAGAACTGCGTTGTACACTCGTAGCGGATGATGTTGACGTGACTGGAGAGATCACAGCTTC
Source organism: Sclerospora graminicola (assembly GCA_001887855.2). NCBI lineage: Eukaryota > Oomycota > Peronosporomycetes > Peronosporales > Peronosporaceae > Sclerospora > Sclerospora graminicola. The sequence goes on along the minus strand of MIQA02007539.1, from coordinate 14,131 downwards.
TTCCACGTCCAAAACCGTTGCGGGGGTAGTCGGTAAAGTTCCAATGCCCCCGTCGGTCCAGGACGCAAAAATAAATTCTCGTAAAATGTTTTTGATGCGTGCATTGAAGAACTGGTTGATTAACAAACTGTCACAAAGTGAGGTGCTATACGTAAGCCCTGCTGCAAAAGCAGGTGACACGGCAAAATTCCGGGCCAACTCGATCGACGACGTGGCCGGAGCTCGGGAATCGCCATTCAAACGTGGAAACCATCCACTAGTAGTGAGATTTTGCGCCACAAAGTGCATATTCGTGCGATTCACGAGTTCCACAATAATACGGGGTGCTTGTGAAGATCCAATGAGGGTCATAATTGTCTTATGTAATGCAATACATGCCTGGGACACCAACAGAGGACCGATGAAATCCAGTGACAATATGAATGTATACAACTCACATGTAAATAACTTACCGCATCTTGAAAAAGCTCGGACGCACCGGCATCAGCGACTTCACCTTCAGCGCCCATAAGTACAATGCGAAACGCGTGGTGAACTCCAGCTCTTTGCAGGGTTTTCGTACAGAATGGGTCGCCTAGAATAAAGTAAACACCGAGAAAACGCTGGAAATGCTCATACTCTTGGACTTCAGGCAGTGTGGCAGTCACGATCACTACGGCACGGTGCTGTCGTAATGCACGCACACGCAACGGACCAATAAAATACTCGAGATGATGAGGAAATGACGAAGGCGAGAGCACACACACGACAATGTGACTACTTTCAAGGTGTAACAAGGCGACATCTTCAACTACTGCTGTCTCCGCAGTACGAGTAAAAGGTTCATTCGTAGACGAGAGACCACTGGTCTTAATTGACAATAGATCCGTTTCCTCCTCTTCCCCTCGATTTTTTTGCGTAAATGACACTGAGCTCGTCGCTTCTGCCTGCCAGTTCACAAAGCGCGACTCCCTTCGGCTCGGGGACAAACCTTCCTTATCACTGACACAATTCAATGTCTCGCTCTCTCTTTTGGTTCCAGTCGTAAGCTCAACCTTCTCCTTGTCCTTCAACCCGCGACGAGGGTGTCGGTATCTAAAGCTTCCACGTTGAGCGGTCCAGGCATCTGGCATCGCGTCACTTGGCCACATGTTTGTCACGCCGTTTGCCTGGCGACGATCTTGAGCAATCACAAAAACCGTCTCCTCGCCAACACACGTGTACGAATCTCCTGGATTCAAGAGCAATGTCGCACCGCTTCCGTGTGCAGATTGAGCTGTGCTGATCGCAAAGACAATCACACCGGCGCATTGAGCGTAGGCTAATGACGCTACTTCTGAAAAAGTCTTGCCGAAAACCACAGATGACGGCGGCAACTGAACTGAGTATACTTCGTGACTCGAGCCGTATAAGTATCGATCTTGCCACGAAGCATCTGCTTCTGGAGGTTCTTCGGCATCACCACACGTCTCGTAGCTAGACGTTGACGTCAGACTATACATGAAGGTCGAAAAGCCTGGACAGACGCAATTTTGACCAAGTAACGAGTGCATGACTTCAGTAAAACAGAGCACACTGGAGACTTTCAAGTCTGCTACAAGTCGTCGATTTGCCGATAAGTGGAGCTGGGCAAACACACGAGCATTCGGCGCTTCCCGTCGAGCTGCTAGAATGCGCATCAGTGCGCGGTGGTCGCTACTTGCGAGTGTCTCGCCGCCTACACGTCGAGCAAGGATGAAGATTGCGTCAGCAGAAGCACACGCCGCTCTGTGTGCATCATCAACATCCAACAAGGAACCTTGAATGAAATTCGCACGTTTCTCAAAGAAAGGGTCCATGAGCAAGGAAATGAGCGCAGTAGCTGGTTCATCTTCGCTCAAGACCACCACGTTAATGTCAACGAGATCATGGTCATCGTGGAACACTTCTCGAAAGAAATGATCAATGCGTGAAGGGGTTAGATCGCCACACAGGATAATGTGCTTGCTAGTGGACGAGGGTGAGTGCTTGACGAGTTCGTATGGGGAAAAGGAACTCCCTAGTGCCAGAATTTGGGATACTTGGTACGGTACGACTAAAATGAGGACCAAGACGAGAGCACCGACACAAATCTTTGCCAGAGGATTCTCGGCCGGAGGGGACTGGATCGTCACAAATGCGAGCACCGAGTTAAAGAAGGCGTTGAAAAATGTCCATTCTTGGAGATCGCCATTCGCGTACTTGATATCAGCTGTCTCTGCGATCTGAATTACACCTGCGGCGACGGCAATAATGCTCATGAGCTGCAAGTAGCACAACATGGCAAATTGCTGGACAGGGGACACGAGGCCGTGGCAACGACTTAGCACAGCTTTCAATTCAATGTAACACATAACAAAGCGCATTGGGTAAACGAAACGCCAGTTAGAAATGCCATACCAAAGCGTACTACATGGATACACGAGCGTTAGTTGGTGTTGTTGAAAGCCTATTAAAGTTACTTAACTGGTGGCGTAAGAAGAATGAAAGGGGTAGAACGGGGAGCACCACGGCAACGGTGACAAGTCCAGGAACCGAGAAGATATCTTTTCGACGACGACTTGAGAGGTAGATACCTCGAAAGAGAAAGTCGACTCCTAAGAGACTGGCACAGACGAGATCGAGGAGCCAAAGCGATGTAGGCAGCTGTAGTTTTCAGCACAAGCTATTAAGACGTTCCTTAACGTGATGAATCGAGTGCAAACACGTACGTCATTCGACGGGATATACGTGTTTGCAACGTACGAGGCAACGAAAATGATCGTAACGAACACCAAGAACACGTCGAGTCCAATGCCAAACGAGCTGTGGTCGAGATACCTTCATGAACGGATGGATGGATCACTTGAGAAAACTGGAGTAATCTCTAGTTAATAACTTCTCGAGCTTTTGGCGTACCGACTGAGACGATCACGACTGCGTGAGCCGTAATGATCGCTTAGGATCTCGGGCCGTCGAGAACAAGTTGCCGCTTTTCGGGCTCTAAAAGTAGGTACATAGGCATTCATTCAACAGAGAATCGAAGCTACGCAGCAGATTGTTTTCGTACCAAACTTGACCCCCTGCTGATTAGTATGACTAGGACCGTGCAGATGCAGCATCGTATGTTTCAACGGTGCTACAGCTCCGTATGTAGGTCCATGCTCATGGTGAAGATGCTGGTGTTCAGACATCCTTCTTGTGCTTTTTGGATGGAATTTATGAAAGGCTGCGTGAAGCGACGGGTAAACACAATACCGTAGCTAAACGTCGCCGAATTTTCATAGGGCATCAAGGAATCGTAGTTCTCATAGCACATGCATTCTATTTCCTATTGCTCGAAGAGAATGTTTAATTAACCTGCACAGAATTTTAGTCTTTATACAAACCACAGCGCTCCTTCGAGTCGAGGTGATGGCATACTAAGTTCTCTACATGACTCTTCAGGGTTAGTAGCTGCATTAGCGTCACAATCCGTCTGTACACATAGAAATTCTATTAGAGCCGTGACATCTAATCAGACAATATTTTGAGCACCCACTCAAGCGTCAAGAGACTTCTGAACGTACGGTTCCTGATGTATTGTGGCAAAAACTCGGCGACGGAGGTGTCGAAATGCTCTGAGGCGTGTCTTCCAGTGTACAGATTGGTGCAATGTCTTGGCATGCTTTAGTAGCATTGGCAGCTACAATCGCTGTTAGTTCTTGGAGCTCCCTTTTCGACTCTTCAATGCTTAACTGCAACGCTCGCAGTTCTTTTCGATTCACAGGTGAAAATGATTCCGTTTTACGTTCATACGCACAAAGCGCTTTCTTCGTACGCTGATAACGACGTACAGCAGCAACTAAAAGGAGCAAATAGCGCTCAATATCCCGCAAAAGTACCAAACTACCGGATCCTGTCGAGATAAAACCGGGGATCCCAATCCGTGCTCCTGAATCGTTTCGATCTGGAATCGCACGTTGCTCACCCTCAACGATCATCGACTCAATCATGGACGACAGATCGTCTTGGGCGACGCGGATGCTGTTATTCAATCCTTTTACTTCATGACACATTTCCACCGCATCGACAACGTGTGGACCGACATCTTCCGACAACGGGGCAGGTCTTTTCTTTGCCTCTACAGCCACATCACACGCTCGTTGTTGTCGATCGATTGCCGCCGTACATCGTAACAGATGCACGTCAATATCTTGCAACAATTGTGCTCGCCATCCTCGTGCCATGAGCGATTTCCGATACTCTAGAAATTCCGTCTGTTGATCCAACGCATTCAATGATGGCGTGGGTTCCAACTTCACTGGCGGATGTTTGACTTGACCCCACTTTTGTTGTTCGTTTGGCTCTTCCGTCGTCCCATCTTTCTTGTCAAATTTTCGTCGTCGTTTAGGTACCTTATCAGACTTGATCGGTACCTTATCAGCCTTAATCGGTACCTTAACCGCCACTTTATCGACTAGTTGACTACTTCCTGTTGAGAGTTTTTTGCGTCGTTTCCACTCCCGTCGATCCGAGGTCAGGCCTTGAAGCGGCTTTTCTTCTTCTTCCGTGTCTTCGTCTGCTTCTGGGCTATTGAGTTGTGTAGGATCCGTCGAATCACCATCCGATGGACAGGAGACCACTTCGTCTGGTAATAAGTACCGGAGTCCACCCTGTCGTAGAATAAACGCATACAGTTCCCCTTCTCCCACGAAAAAGTCTTCATTTTGCGTGATGTCAATTCCTTGCTCCGCTTTTTCTTTGGCTCCTGGAATGTAATACAAATTCTGTTGCTGTAACCCGTGCGGATCCTCGATATTCCATCCAAGGGATTTAATAATTTTCACCACTTCCTTCCCACTGATACCAATTTTAGTCAATAATTCACGCGGTGGGCGTATCTCCAGTGACATCGCTACACCACCGTCCTTGCTGCGTCGTGTATTAGGGACAGACCGCGGCTTGGGCGCGGTCTGCGACATCATTTCAACCATAAATGCCTAGAACTACGTATTACATGTGAGAGGATGTATTAGCAAAAAACAAATCGATGTAAAATTAGCTCTTTAGAGCTCCAATCAAAATGGTCCGATGCAAAATTCATACCTCGGTAGCAAATACATATATACCGGTACCCATGCAAGTTTTTAGTGTGTCATTTTAGTGACCTGCATAATAATATCAATCACGATGCTCTCTCGCTTTCCAGCGCGTGGAAAGCATCTGGTGCCGGCAATTACGCCATCGTGTACGCAATATTTAGGTTCTGTGCGCTACAAGCGCTCGTCACCCAAATCTAATCGCACGAGTGGCTCTGGTTAGATCGCTACACAGCTAAAGCTTTCAATGAGTCACAAATAATATTGACGAATGTTATATTACTATAGACCGGAGTGCAGCGCTGACAATGGCCATACGCCAAATTGAAAGCAGCTTTGGCAAGGGTGCCGTCATTCAGCTTGGATCAACGTAGGCGTTTTTTGCTAGTTGTCGCAAATGCTGCTCCTTTTAATCGTTAGCAAATGTAGGAAAATCGCTGAACGTGTAGATGTCATTTCATCTGGATCTTTATCACTGGACTTAGCTTTAGGAATTGGTGGAATTCCAAGAGGGTGTGTGCCTTGTTCGTATATTTCTCAAAATATTTTCAGCTTTTTGACTTTGGTCCCCGTAGGCGTGTAGTTGAAATCTACGGACCCGAGAGCTCAGGCAAGACTACATTAGCTCTGAGTTGCATTGCTCAAGCTCAAAAAACTGAAGGTGGCGTGTGTGCTTTCATTGACGCGGAGCATGCTATTGATGCCCACTATGCCAAGGCTCTGGGAGTTGACATCGACGCTTTGTATGTCTCGCAGCCGGATTCTGGTGAAGAAGCGCTCGAGATCGCTGACACACTCATTCGATCCGGTGCAGTGGATTTAGTGGTACTAGATAGTGTGGCTGCCCTCGTACCACGAGCAGAACTAGAGGGTGAGATGGGAGACCAGCAGATTGCGCTACAGGCGCGACTGATGAGTCAAGCCCTGCGCAAACTGACTGGATCGCTCTCTAAATCCAATTGCACTATCATCTTCTTGAACCAAATTCGACAGAAAGTTGGCATTATCTTTGGATCTCCTGAGGTGACTTCAGGTGGCACGGCGTTGCGGTATTACGCGTCGGTGCGGCTGGATATTCGCCGCAAAGCGGCCATAAAGGGAGGGTGATCAAGTTGTCGGCAACGAGACAGTGGTTAAGGTGGCCAAGAACAAGCTGGCGTCACCTTTCAAGGTGGCTCATTTCGATATGATGTTTGGACAAGGTATCGACCGTCAGTCAGAGCTGGTACGACAAAGTTTTCTTTTATCTTCATGGGTACGAGAAGACTTACAGGTAATCGTGTCTTAAGCTCGAGTTAGGTGTCCAGCATGGTCTATTGAAGCGCTCTGGCGCGTGGTATAGTCTCGCTGGAAGCGATGGTGAGATTTAGTGGGTGGGTCCGTTCCATGTTCATTTTTGTTTCTAACATTCGCAACTATTTGCAGAACCAATTGCCCAAGGTAAAGCCAAGGCCAAGATATTCTTGCAAGAAAACTCGGAGATTGCCAAGGATCTTGAAGATAAATTGCGTCAAATGCTCTTTGAGTCAAGTAGCGACGACGATGTAGCAGAGCCACTAGAAAATGTTGAAGAAACTAGCGTGGGAGTTGACACAATGGAGACTAACGAGCATGAATCAAACGCTAGCTCAACTGAAGAAGTTAGCGAGGTTAACAAATACTGAAGCCGCTACTTTGTTGTCTCCAGCTATTTTGCCACACCTCTTATATTGTGCAGGTTGAAACGTGCTTGATGAAGTGCTCGCTAATGCATTTATGCCTTTGTTACGTTGTTTATTTCCTCGTTGTCTAAAGGTTGGCGAGCTCAATGCTTTCCGGACATGGTTTCGTGATGCCAGCAGCGCAGGAATTCATTCAGTAGCGACCTAGAGACTGAAGCTCTAAATATATAGCCCACAAAATATAGACTAGACCACCTAAAATGCCATGTTGAATGACGTGGGCGGGAGTACATGCGCCACTTGGCATCGTTCAGCCTTCGAGTAGCGCTTTTTTATCACCGCCAGGTTGTTTGAAGATGAATTAGAATATAGCGTCTGAAGCTCCCCCATGCATTCTTTCAGGTCCAGCCAATTGTACTGACAAGCATCTACCAGTTCCTTGGTCTGAAAAGCAAAAGGGAACGTCTCACGTAAACACATGAGGCCAGAAAATTATGTCAGGATAACCAGAAAACTTACCATTGGAAAACCATCCATCGTGTACATTGCCATCGAGAGGCAGCATGCAGCGACCACTGACGGTAAATACTTCAAGAACTGGTACTCTTGCAATGCCAGTTCGAGCAAATAGTGCGCCAGCATAGATGTTTTCTTCTGAATGGGCGGGATCATGCGCTCGTATATATTGAGGAAGTCCAACGCTATACACAAAAGTGTACACCAAATTAGATACGACCAAATTCATTCAACATACATGGTCGTAACATACCAGTGGGTACCGAGAGGGTAAAGTTGAGAGTATTAAGCAGTTTTTCTTCCATCTCCAATACCTCCACGGATGTGTATACATTATCGGCACACATAGCGAGATCTTCAACGCCAATGTACGAAACATCCTCGCACTTGGAGGCAACATGCAAACACGTTGCTCCAAGCAACTGGAACTGCGTCTTTTTCACCATGACTATGTCCAAATACCGATCCGTGTAATTAACTGCTAGAAACGCAGTCCTGAGGCACATCTCAAACACGTCCACCACTAACGAACAGAAGTTGGTAGCTATGTGTGAGCTGAAGCGTTCCACGTATTTACCGACACAAATCATAACGCACCTTCAATTAACCAATCAACAAGCATCGATCGGTGAGCGGGTCGAAGTGTCTTTTGCCGACTAAATTGCGAAACGTTCATTCAACGTTCAAGCAAGCTTAGTACCGAATCACGTCTTGCCCTTTTTACAGCCAAAATGCTGCAACTTACCTTAGGTATTTAATCTCCTTCCACGACTCCAATTCTGATTGACGCAAATACGCGTGGAATAACTCGACATGCTCCGGAGTAGGGCCAATTCGAGTGCGACTCGTTGTGTAACACATTTGGTCCATCGGGATTTTTGGTGTAAGAGGTAAGAATTCAGGAGCTCCATTGTAGAAATACGGGTGACGAAGAGCGTCTTCGGCCGTTATTCGCTGATCGGGATTGTAAACGAGAAGCTTTGTCAACAGATCGATACCAAGTTCTGATATTCTTGGAAAAAGTCGATTTAAGGGTCGACGCTTCCAGTGCGGGAACTCAAAGTGATAGTTTGGAAGCGACGAAAACCCTGGCCAAGTTTCAGACGTTGGTGTCGACAACTTGCTAAAAATCTGGAAGAGCTGGTCAATCTCGGATATGCCCGTGAAAAGCGGCTTTCCTTGGGCCATCTCAGCGAAGATACAGCCAACAGACCAAATATCAACGGCCGAAGAGTACCCACGTACTCCCATCAGGATTTCGGGAGGGCGGTACCACAGCGTAACCACCTCCATCGTATATGTTCGACGAGGTATCCCCGTCGCCCTCACAAGCGCAAAATCTGAAATTTGCAGCGTAGCATCACCTAAAGTAGGAGAATCAATCTAAGCGTTAGCATATGTGATGCAGTAGTGACGTCATCATCACGGTACTTACTGAGATTTTTTGTGTCAGTCGTTTTAATCAGCAAATGTTTTGGCTTCAGATTACGATGCAGGACTCCTCGACGGTGGCAGTACGCGATCGCATCGAGAAGCTGGTGGAGAAGTTTACGTATCTGAATAAAATCAACCAAGCGTCCGTTAAAATAGCGTATTTTTCAGTGCAAAATCAATCAGCTATACTTACCACAGCCTCTGGCAGCACACGGCCACCGGTAGGATCTCCTGTAGGGTTAATTACTTCATGAAGCGTTTTGTCCACGTAGGGGAAGAACACATGAAGTTCATCTTTGGCGAGGCTGATAAGCTCAAGGGATGCAATGTGATCGTGTTTGATTCCCTTCAAAACAGCTAGCTCTCTCAACATATAATACGGTACTCCTTCCCCCTTAAAATTATACGAGCATAGCACAACAGATCGATTATCAGAGTAATTCTGAAGCGAACAGCTCAACGGCAGAAGCGTTTACCTTAGGGAAGACTCTAGCTTTTTTCATTGCCAGAATTTTGCCGGTTGAGCGCTGGCAGCACTTAATGCACGTGCCCTCGGTCCCCTTATTCTTGATGCCTAAATTTTTAAAGTTTATCCAATTAACGGAACCTTCCGACGTCACACTTGGGAGTGACTGATACAATGATCGTCGACTCGTAAGCTCCTTCCACTTTTTCGATACTTGTGCCATACTCTGCAGATCCTTCGCGGTGACTAAAAACGAAAACACGTTCAAGATAATGTCGATGGGCTGCAAATCAAAGTGTTCCGACGGTGTCACCACCGCTTCGACCTCGTTCATTTTGACGTCGCCCAGTTCGTTGCCTTCCCAATCATCGTCATCATTTGCAGCAGGAGATGCGATTAATATCTCACGTCGCACCACTTTACTTGCACGATGCTCCACTGCGCGCTCTGACGGATCAATCGAGAATCCTTCTTCACCTACTTCTTGACTATGAATGTGTTCTCTCGCATAAGCAACGAAATCCGTCGTCATGGTCTCAGCACTTCCATTCTCTCGTTTTCTCTTTCCAGCTGTCAATATACCGCAACATAATGCACAGCAAACATCAGCCTCCATCTCATACAATCCAAAATTACCATTATATACGTACCAAAAGGTGCTACGTCGACTCGCGCCGAGATATTTTCCGTCTTGACAAATGATACAGAATGTGACTTCTTTGCTTGATTAACAAAAGCAATCTGTGCAGCGTCTTCCTGTCTCATGCCTGTAAAATTAATCTTGTGCTCTTCTTCCTCCTCCATCATCTTTTCTTCATTCACTGAGGTAGCAAATGCATTAGCTCTATCCATCGTTATCTCTTTCTTACCACTGGATGCAGTGGTACAATTTGATAAATCTAATGGCTCAGGCTCTACGAAACCCGTGCACTTCAGATGTTCAGAGCGTGGCGTTCCTCCAAGTGCCGCCAGAATCGGATTCTCGGATCCGACTGAATTAACACGTAAAGGCAACTTGCCTTTCTTCCTAGTCAACTCGGTCTTGACTGGCACAGTCACTCCAACTGGTTGAGGACCGTAACTTCCTTCTATGCTGGTTGCTCTGCGCTTACTTGAAGGCGTCGGGTCTGAAGAACAAGCCGCACGACTAGCTGAAGACATCCACAAGATGCAGAGTGATTGTGTTTTTCTAGACTTTATAATCACATTAAGAAAACGTAGTTATATTTTTATTATATCAATAAGGAATTTCATTATACAGGCTCGTTGTTTACCTGGTTGTCCACGGAATAAGAAGCAAATGTCGACGCTTACAACGTTCTGTAGAGGCTGGCTGGGGGTCAAGCGCCTTAGGATCCCTCTGCGGCCGGTAAAAAGAACAAAAGCAAAACCTCTCTGTCCTCCCTTTCTTTTTGCTTTATGTATGTATGCGCACTTGTTTTTCTTTGGGAGCGAGGGGACAGTAAAATGGAGACCATCACTCTGGTCGTTTCGCTATGTAGCAGCTGATTTGAGAAAGTTTAGGCAAAAGTTTGCAACGATTGGCTAACAAGAAAGAAATGTTGTGATATTGTAGTGGGGCAAATATTAAAAGTGGATGTCACCATCACTGTGGCAGTCGTGTTCTCCGAGAGTGTCAAGAAACGAGCTGGTATGTATGTTCTTACCAAAAAACACATTTAAAGGCTTTACAGTGAAACATACACGTTGTTGTGGCGTCGAACCCATTTTTTTACTGAAATCTCACCGAAACGATGGAAGATCGGTAACCAAAACTCGGTAATTGAGTTTTACGTATGTGGACCACATACGTGATTTGCCAAGCTAGAACCGCAACAATATAGCTCGGTACACAGCAACGATGTCCGGTCTGTGCGTACACCGGAAGACTCGTAGACGCCAGCGATACCATAGACGTCGACTCATGCAGTGTGCAAAAGATCAGTCCATCACTTCCGTTCAAACGAGATTTTTGACAGCGCGCTGTCTAAACGAGCGTGTTCCCAACCGTGAGTCGCTGTCTCACTGGACGTGCACAAGCGAGTGGCGCAACACTGCATTATGTGGGCCTGATCACCACGGTCTTCCGATCGACATCGTAAATGACTTGATCGATATTTCACCTTGTGTACCCATTGGTTCTGGGGGTTAAACTCACGACGTGGATTTTAAATGTTAGAGATAAAGTAATAGTCTATTTAGTCTTTAACTATTGGCTATTATAAATTGATTGGCTCTCAGCGCTAATTCTGGAATAGAAGATGCAAGAGAGGTATCCTGTCGTGAACGTAGTCTCGCCGGTACCAATTTGGATGGTGCTACAGATAGGGTAAAAAAGCACTGCATACATAATTGGAGCCTGGCCCCGTCCTCCCGAAGATGTGGCTGCATACGCTCATATGTAGCCACTTGGCTTAGCTGAGTCCGGCACTGGTTCCAGACAAAATCGTTGTGGTCACGGAGCGTTCTCCGTTTTCCTTCATAAATGGCTTGGTTTCGTAGTTGCCAGAACCAGGCCTGCGCAATACCACATACAGCCCACCACAATCTTTCCATTTGATCGTGAAAAGCCTCCATTTTTAATCCGTACTTGAGGTACATATTTCTAATCAGAGCGGATGAAATCTCCGGCGCCTGACGTGTTGCAATACTTTGTTTGTATTGTAGTACTTCGACATGTGAAAGATTTTAAATGTTAATAACCCTTCCGATCAGGTCAGAGGAAGGCATTTATTTATTTGAGACAGGGGGTCCTCTGGTTGAAAACTTCACGAGAGGACGGAGTAGTGTTGGTACTTAATTTAAAAAATACCGTAAAAGGCGTACCGGCCGATGGGGTCAACCAATAATTAGTGATAATTAATAAACACAAAATAACCGGGAAATTCACGATATAGTAGCGATCTTACGCAGTAAATCCAAGTAATTTAATTATCTCCACGAAACCTTTCCAATTTAAATAACGTTTTCTAAACATGTGGGCGTAAGGAGCGAGAATTATATGAAACTAAAACAATCCTGTCGGGAAACTTCCGGTGAACCAAAGAGCACAAATACGCGTCTCAACCAGGAATAATTGAGCTGCGGGGCTTGCTTACCTCTTCTCCAAATGACTGCCGACGCGTGGCAAAGCGACTCTTTGTTTAGGTTAATCCTACACCAATTTCATCCAACAACTCTTTCATTCTAAGCGTTTGTCTTCCTCCAACTGCAGCGGCCACGAATTCCACTTCAGCAGTGGATTAGCGCAACAGCTCATTGTTTCTTGCAGTTCCAACCCTGCAATCAAACCATTCACAAAAATCACGTTAACCAAAATACTTATACTCTTTTGGTCTTCCTTGTCAGCGGCAAAATCCGCATCGCTGTAACTGACGATGCGTATCGGTGATGGTTCCCCATCGTCATGCTCCAGAACCAATTTAAGAGACTTGGTCCCCTTCAAAGAGAGGGCGATACGCTTAGCCATTTGGTAGTCCAGGAGCATCGGGACGTGAGTGTGTCGCGTCGCCCGGTGAGCTGCGAAAGCGATATCGGGACACATGAATCGTGACACTCACAAAAGACTGCCAACGAGAGATTAAAAACCTTTACTGCGGGAATTTATTCATCTAACTTTGTTGGTTATTTCATCTGCATGTGTTCTGAAACAACATCTTCCAGATCCGCAGTTTTCACTGCATTTGCATCTTGCAGTCCATGTTTTTCCAACATCTCCTCTATCGTAACTTGTTGATCAATGAAACAATCCGTTTTAGGGCCTCCTTCTATTCACATGACCAAAACCTTCTCGACATTTCTAAGGTCCTTAAGCTCTAACACTTTCATCTTCGAGAAAAATGCATCCACAAGGATTGGGTTTGTCGCTGTTACCAACAAATCATCGACATTCACACCCACTAAAATAATGCCTTGTTCGGTTGATCGTAAAATCATACAGGTATCCGTTAAACATTGTTTGAAATCCAAATCAACCAATGTTTTAACAGTTCATACCATAATCGGCCAGCCTGTTTCAGCCCGTACAGGTTCCCTTCTAGTTACAGAACCAGTTCCTTGGCACTTTCCACTCCTAGTTCTTCAAATTTTTCGTTCTGAATTTCCATACCTTTAGGTATCTGGAGGTGAAATTCATATTCTCCTTCGGTCAGAGGTTTTGGGTACACGCTGGGCACATCACCATGCCGCGCCGGTACCCCATATCTGTGCCATAATCAATATAATCTTCACGTTATTTAGCTCCATAACAGTCGAGAAAGTTACGCTTCTCCAAAAATTTATTTATTTCCGCGGGCAGCCAGTCTTGCTTTGTACCGCTCAACCTTTCCATCTGCCTTCAACTTGGTCTTGTAGACCCATTTCGTTGGCAAATGTTTCTTGTCGGTATTTTTCCTTTTAATCTTCCATGATCCGAGATCTTCTAATGTTTTCAGCACCTCCTGCTCAGCTACCACTCACCAGTCGGACTGTGGCCCGTTGTGAGCTTCAAAATAATTGGTGTGATTCATTAAATAATTGGTGGGATTCATGGATTTTAAAGCCATTTCGTCATTTGTAGCCGCTGCGTCCACAACAGCAAAAGCCACCAATAAATTCCTATTTCCACTCCCTTCGTTCGGTGTTTTTTTCACTCGTTACAACGTTGTCACTTCCTTTGACATTTGTCTTGGTTTTTTCGTTCGTGTGGTGTGGTCGCTCTCAGAAAATCTTCCTGAGACGCGAACACCCACGGGGGTCCCAGACGACTGACTATCGGAGGGGGTACTCCGTCCATCCGAGTCATGATCCGATCCGGCATCCGGCCGGCGGGATCGGTCACTTCCATCCGCTTGATCGTGACTACTCGGATGTTGCATGTTGAAAGCTCACCTTGTGTACCCGTCAGTACTGGCTGGTTGCTCTCCTGGTGGACCCTAGGGCGAAAAGTGTAAATCCGTCGAATAGGGAGATGAGGGTTAGGACTAGGGGTAGCTCCTGGGCGGAAATCGTCACCGGGG
>MIQA02007538.1:0-10553 GCA_001887855.2 Sclerospora graminicola | reverse complement strand
ATCTGCCACTCGGCCGTCCAACATCCGTGGCCTTCCCGTCCGCTTAGCCCGCCAGTTCGACTATCAACGCTCCTTGTCATGTCCGCCAGCCTGATTTCCAGCCTGGTGTTGCCCGGCCGCTTGTAGGCATCCTCGGCGGCGGCTATCCGGGGCCCGAGCCCTTGGTCCGTTGGTGTGGTGAAGTGACTTATAAAATAATGTAAGGCACTTTCCGAAGGGCGCATCCTGATTGGTGGAAATGAGGGCCAAGGGTGTAGGCGCCGGATGGTCGCCGCCGATGAGGTCTACCAGCGGCCAGGTGGCGCCAGGCTAGAAACCACGTCGGCAGACCTGACAAGGGGCGAGGATAGTCGGATAAGCGAGCTGAGCAGACGGCAGGACTATGGAGGTTTGACGGCCGAGGCGCGGATGGCGGACGGCCAAGATGGCGGACTGTTCGTAAGGATGGAGTGGAAGGAGCCCGGAAGAAGAGGATTGTTCTAGTGGAAAGAGTATGCACCGGGATCGTAGGAAGGGCTGCCAAGGGACTGCTAGCGTCAGCGGCCGAGGGGCGCGGATGGGTGGCTATCCGGCCGAGCCGGTCGGGTACAATGTACCATTCGGACTGGTACCATATGGGTTCAGTGTACCGGCCGGGTTGGTACCATTTGGGGTTGGTGTACCGGCCGGACCGGTACACAAAGTCGGAGTTAGCCGGGTTGCGTTGGGTAAGGTACATGACTGGTCAGCCGTGTTATTTGAGGTAGGTTACACAAAGGGAGTATTGGACATAGGATAAATCAGTATACGTTTCGCTTTCCTAGACACAAGTCGCTTTTATTGGTTTACGGCAGAGGGCTAACAAGGTCCCCTCTTGCTGTTATTGGTTTGCCCGGGGAAGGTTAAGTTAACCCACCGGAAGTCCCCTGACCGGGAGTCGCGGCGACTTCGTATACTCACCTCAAGTCGCCCGTGTTTTGAACACGGTATCAAGTATTGGGAAGTGGTGACATTTGGCCTTCTGTGGATACACATTTGGATTCGCCCTTCATTGTTATTGGTTTAGCTGGCCGATCGATTATTCTCGGTCCAGCCGGTACTATACAAACTTCAAGTGTCCTATTGGTTTAGCTGGCCGATCGACTATTCTCGGCCCAGCCGGCACTATACAAAGTTCAAGTATATTACCCAACGAGCTCCCCGGTGACGATTTCCGCCCAGGAGCTACCCCTAGTCCTACACTTCATCTCCCTATTGGACGGATTTACACTTTTCGCCCTAGGGTCCATCAAGAGAGCTAACCACCCAGTACTGACGGGTACACAAGGTGAGCTTTTAACATGCAACATTCGAGCAGTCGCGATCAAGCGGATGGAAGCGACCGATCCAGCCGGCCTCAAGCCGGATCGGATCATGACTCGGATGGACGGAGTACCCCCTCCGGTAGTCAGTCGTCTGGGACCCCCGTGGGTGTTCGCGTCTCAGGAAGATTTTCTGAGAGCGACTACACCACAATGGTGCGCGTGCCCGGATCTCTTGGTGACCCTGGATATCACCGCGAGTCCCTAGCGGGCGAAAGACCTAAACCTGTCAAATTTGTTGACGATGTTGTGTCGGGTGCATTGGGGGAAGGCATATCGCCCCCAATGCTGCTGAAGATGGAAGGATGCGATGGTCGCCTCGGATTGGGGGAGTTCGAGGTTGACATTAAAGAAGAAGTTACTCCCCTAGAGGCTCCGCCGGGGGCGGATTATGGTACTACCTACGGCAGTGCCGGCCGCTACACGGATGGAGCCGGATCGGACTATGGTGCAAGTCGCCATAGTCCGAGGAAGGATCATGGTTCCGACCATGATCCTAACGAACGAATGCATATTTTGGATATAAAAGAAAAGATAAAGGAAGAAAAAGCGGAAGTCGGATACGACCGGAGTGGGAAGCCGGCCGGATCGGGACCAAGTCGCGATCTGGCCCCCCTACCCCTAAATAAACCGGATTGGCAGGAATTGGATTATCCGACCTACAAAGACAAACCGCGATTCGAAGAAGAGGAAGAGAAGCAGGACGGCCTATCGACGGATATCGACTTGGAGCGTGCTTTCCATCTTCACGAGTTGGGGCAATTCTTGCGGACGGATAAGGTACTAAAAATAACACGGCCGAAGATCATAGGCGGACTGAAAGGTCCCGTCTCTCCCCCAACTCTCTCAGACGGCCACGTGTCCCTCATTAGAGGACTATTCGACCAACTCAAACAAGCCGGCATCAACACCGGCGTGTTTGATCCGAACGAGTTGTTTGATCTGAAGATGGACAAGTTGAAGGAGGCGTCCAGCGCCCTGCACGACCACTTGGTACCGCTAGTGGGTTGCTCGCCGCCGTCGAAAAAGATGACAGCTACGACTGGAGTGGCGCCGTCCACGCCGCCGGCGACAAGCAAACCGGCCGGTATACACTCAGGCTCTTCGCAGTACGAGTCTGCCCCTTCGGAAGCGGACTCATCTGATTCATCGGTGGGTATCACTCGCATGACGCTTGGCCCAAGGGGAGCAGCACGTGTGGCGACAGCCGTGAGACTTGGAGGACGTGAGGATCCGGGTACGCCCGAGCGGAAGGACGCCGGCCAGTACAGCGTACGGGCCTGGCGGACAGCGACGGCGGATCCAGAACCGAAGAAGGAAGACGAAGACGCGGATGGGCGGATTAAGAAAGAATTCCAATCTAGCAGCCCAGCTGCCCCTCAAATCGCCCCTCAAGCCGCCCCTCAAGTCGCCCCTCAAGTCGCTCCTCAGGTGCCGGATCACCTGCAAAACATGTTCTCGGCGATGATGGAGCGATACTTGGAAGAGCAACGTCGGCTGAGCGCCAGCCGCGGCAGTCCGAAGTCACCGGACCAGCCCGCTCGTCGTGGAACACAGGCCCCCGAACCAGTCCAGTACTATGCGAGGGAGCCGAGTGATGAAGATATGGAGTCGGTGCGGTCCAAGCAAAGTGAACCCCATGCCGCCCCGCCGAGCCGTCAGACAGGTCGCCGGACCGGACGTCGGCCAACGAACAGGAAGCTGTCTCTCAGCGACGTGGATATGGAATCCGTCAGGTCGGCCAAGTACCATTACGATCCGGATGACCTGGATCTGGGGATGTCCCGCCAAGCCCATATGGCTTCGGCCCAAGCGTTTGACGCGGATTCAGGAGCGATCACAAGGGTGCGAATGTCGGCCACGTCCGAGCTGAAAGACTTCACCGGACGCGACGCGGACATGGACCAGGCCCGAGGATGGTTGAGCAAGACGAAGTCGGCATTTCTCAGAGACCGGACGTCGGACTATGAGAAATGCCTGATCTTCGGGGATTTGATGAAGGGACCAGCGAAACACTGGATCCAACAGCTCAGCCGGGAAACCCGAGGAAATTGGAGGGGATTGGCCGGTGCGTTCGAGGAGCAATACTGCGGAGCTGGAATGTCAGCGGCGCGACAATATTTCCACTCCAAGAAGCGACCGGATGAGACCCCCCTGGAGTATCTCCATCGTTTAAATGTCGCTGGCATGAGAGCGGATATTCCCGTTAAAGAAGACACCAGCCGGTCGGAAGCTGCCCGTGAACACGTGGAACTTTTCATCAGCACGTTGGACGATCGGGAGCTGGCAAACCAGCTGGCGTTACTGGGGGTGAAGAATACGACGGAGCTGGAAGTGACGTTGCGCACGTACCTAAGGGCGAAGAAGCAAGGCCCCAAGGCAGCAGTAGGAACCGGCCGTTTCAAGTCCCGATTTAACGCGGATCAAGGAGGCCGGTCGCCATCTACCAGGACGGCCCGAGCCGTCCGCATGGTCGCCCGAGAGTCAGACGCGACCAGCTCGGAAGAGGAGTATCAGCGATCTGGGGGCGAGTCTGAGGAGGAACAGTATCGGTACCTTTTCTCGGCAGAAGCCAGTCAGCCGCCCAGGCTGCCAGCCGATTCCGGTCAGTCGAAGAGTTTTCCCGCTCGAGCTGACCAGGATTACCCTAGGCGCAAGTGCACACACTGTGGGTCCATCAAGCATGACGACCGGAGCTGCTGGAAGCGGCTGACGTGCAAGAAGTGCGAGAGGAAGGGACACCCGGCGGAACACTGCCTGTTCACGTGTAAGGCTTGCGGGGAGGTGCATGAGGCGGGACTGTGCCCAATGGAAGAATTTTACAACCTGTTGAAGAAGTGGTACGTCCCGACCAAGCATGCTGGAATGTTGCCGCCCGGAGCGGAAAAGATGTTAAACTAGATCGCTCGCCAGGTTGGAATCTGGTTCGAGCCGAGCGGTCTAGTGTTAGTATCTATGCATATGTCGGTAAAGAGGATAATCAAGAAGCAAAGCAAAGGATAACCGACAATACATGTAAGTTTGACGATTACGTCACCCGGTCCCCGGCCGGTACGGCTGACCCCTTCCTGGTGAGCAGTATACGGACGGATGAGTATTCCCGGTCTGAAGTGCGAATGGAATTGAACTTGTTACCTGGCGAGTCGCGAGGTTATTGGAAGTATCACTCGCCGGATAAATGGTTCAAGCAGGCCAAGGCGGATGGAAAAATCAATAACCAGAAAGCTACCATGTTGTTCGATTCTGGCGCGGAAGTGTCTATCGTAGACACCACCTTTGCTCGTAAGGTGGGGTGTGAGATAGACGAGACGAAGCGGCAGGAATGTATAGGCATTGGAGAGAGTTCGTACATGACCCAAGGAAGGACAAGAGTCAAGATTACGTTAGCGGGGTCGTTGGTATATTACTTTACCGCCTGGGTAGGCAAGTTGGCCGGGCAGGATGCAATTTTGGGCATGGATTTTATGGTCCCGGCCGGTATACGGCTGGACTTATCGCATGGAACATTGACGTTGCCGGACGAGGTACAGATCCAGCTGGCCGGCCGGCGGCCCTTATATGGCGCCTACGTCCAGTTCCTCAAGCTAGGTCAGTTTGTAACGGTGCCAGTGGGAAAGGCGGTGGAAGTAATGTTACGGCCGCACGACCGACGGAGTAAGTTATGGCTGACAAGGGGCGAGTGCTGGGTACCATCTGTGGTTAAAGGGAGTGGTCATCTCAACTTCATAAGCGTGACCAACATCTCTGAAAAGCCCCTCACCTTGCATGAAGATGTGATTATTGGAATGTGGCTGGCCGAGGATAAAGTGCCCCGCCGGCCGGGCTATGTCACTGTTGGCTCAAGACGCTATATCGAGTGGCAAAACCTGGCTTTTCAGGCAACCACCGATCTGGTCAGCGAAGAGGAAGAATTAGAAGAGGACCAGACTCCGATGGTGGATAAACCCGAGTACCGGACCCCTACTAAAATATTGACGCGGAACCGGCCGTCGCCGGATCCGGCCGAACGTATTGACCGAAGCTACGCCCCGATCGCGGAACTGGTTTTGCCCACTCGGAAGGAGACGGACGAACAACAGGGTCGGAAAAAAGGACCAAGCAGAGATGTATATACGGTCAGCCCCGATGACGGTTGTGACGACCGAAGTGAATGCAGATCGGCCCAGCCGGCCGAGCAGAATTCGGAAGCGGCCGAAGCCGATCAAGTCTGCATTCATGAAGGGGGCGAACTTTATGTTGAAGGCATGGAAGAACAGATGGCGGTGTTACCTGAGGTGACCCCATGCCCCCCAGCAGTCACTATCGACGATCTACAAGTGGGAGACCCGGATGTGAACACCCCGGAGGAGATCAGCAGGTTGAAGAATATTATATGGAAAAGACGACATCTGTTGATTGGACCAGGAAACGCACTTCCTCCGGCCGCCCATGGGGCGGTATGTGATATTGATGTGGGAGGCGCCAAGCCGGTCGCACAGAGATGCCGAAGAGTCGCTCCCCAGTATCGGGAAAAGCTTTCAGAGCTTATCAAGGGTTTGCTGGCCACCAAGATAATTCAGCCGTCCACCTCGCCATGGGCTTCGCCCATTGTAATTATCATTAAGAAGAATGGGGTGGATATAAGGTTGTGCATCGATTACCGGCTGGTGAACCGGCTGACTAAGCTGATGATTTATCCGATGCCGCTGATAAACGACCTGCTGGAGGACCTGGATAAAGTTTGTGGTATTGCTCATTGGACATGGCCAGTGGATTCTGGGTGGTCTCTATGACCGATCGTGCACGGGAGATCTCTGCGTTCGTGACGCCTTTCGGGTTGTTCGAGTGGAACCGGATGCCGTTCGGTCTGAAGAATGCTCCGCAGATTTATCAACGGTTGATAGATAACGCGCTGTATGGACACTTCAAGATCAAGGCGGATCAAGATCCGGCTCTGGTCGGGGATGTGTTTGCCGAAGGTGACCCGGACCCCGACCCGAAACCTTCAGTTTTGGGGCGGCGGTCTTATATTGATGACATTCTCGTTACGGCAACTACCTGGGATTTATTGTGTGACAAAGTGGAGAAGTTGATGATTACGTGTGAAAAGTGGAATCTTTCGATTAGTGTGGTTAAGAGTTTCTGGGGAAAGACTAAGGTGACCTATCTGGGTCATCAAGTGTCGATTGCCGGATTGGAGGCTAACCCGAAGGATTTGGAGTCCTTGAGTAATCTGCCTTTCCCGCGATCCCTAAAGGCTATGCAGTCCTTTTTGGGCAGCCTGAATTATTACAGTCGGTTCATCGAGGATTTTGCAGTCTATACGGCGGTCTTGTATGAGTTGCGGGCGGTTGATTACCATAAGCTGAGAGAGCAGGATAGGCAAGCGGAGACGCAAGCCGGGCCGGCAATTTCAGCCAATGAGGAAGCGCCCTTTTGGTTATTTCAGCCAATGAGGAAGCGCCCTTTTCGGTTATTTCAGCCAATGGGGAAGCGCCCTTTTCGGTTATTTCAGCCAATGGGGAAGCGCCCTTTTCAGGTAGTTCAGCCAATGGGGAAGCGCCCTTGTCTGCCCAGACAAGCGACCGGCCGCCGAACCCCGACGCGGCCGGCCCGGACGATCATATGACCCGAGCGATGGTGGCCTTTGGCATGTTAAAGGCGAAGATGGCGACCACACCGGTCCTGAAACATTTCGATGTTAATAAGACTCCGGTGGTCATCGTCTACGCTAACAAGTGGGCCATCTCGGCCGCTCTCGTGCAAGATCATGATGGAGTGTACTGTCCCGTGACCTTCACCAGCCGGACCCTGAAAGTTAATGAAGTTAATTACGGATTGGTGGACAAAGAAGTTCTGGCTCTATTACGGATCTTGGATGTGTGTTATACTATGCTGGTGTCTCGGACTATCAAAGTACTATCCAGACGGTCGACCCTATCATGGCTCCTGACGGCGAATGGGATTGATGGCCGGCTGGGGAGATGGGCGGCTTTGTTGTCTCAGTGGTCCCTCGAAGTTATTAAGTGTACTAAGGGGGAAGAAGAAATTCTGGGCACATTGGCTGCCAGCATTACCCCCAGGGCAGAAGTGGAGGAAGCCCTGATAGCGGTCGCACCTCGGAAGCAGCCTCGGCAAACTATCGTGTTGCCGCCGCCAACAGTGGGACCCACGGAGGAACTAATGGTTTTGAGTTTCGATGGGTCGGCGAGTGTAAAGAAAGGGGTCGGAGCCTATAGTGCCATTTTGTGGAAGCTGCCCGAATGGAAGGCGGTCGCGGCCGCCTCGGATTTCACGCCTGGCATCACGGTGAACGAAGCGGAGTATAGAGGACTGCTGCTTTCTCTGGATCTGTTGGCTGGCCGGACACAGGGGCGGATCATCATATGCGGTGACTCCAACCTAGTGATCCGACAAATCACCGGAGAGATAGATTGCAAGGCGCCGCGGCTGAGACTGTTAAATGATCGGGTTATGTCCGCCTTGCGGAGGTGGCCGGAGCACGAATTGCTGCACGTCAAACGAGACTGGAATAACAGCGCAGACCATCTGGCCACCTTAGCCATGCGAGATCAGACCGGACTCACCGTCTCGGAACCAGGATTGTTAGACGAATTGGCGGAGATGAACAGACTGTCGGAGATAATCAAACCGGCCGCTAGCGACGAAGGTCCCTCGCCCGAATCCAGCCGTCCCGGGGAAATGGAATAAAACGACCGCGACTGGGAACAGGACGTCCACGCCCGATCGACCCAGGAAGTACCCTGCAGCAATAAAAAGCCCCTCTAGGTGGACCCCGAGCAGGCCTGGCGAAGCTAACCACGGTTAGTAGTCAACAGTGAATGTTTGGAGTGGGAACGGATGGATATATTAAAAAAGGAAAACTGAGAGAAATAGAAGAATTAAAGCAAGCCGACTACTCATCCCCGTCGACGATTGTACTTGCCTCGGAGCCGAGTCACGCGAAACCCAGGGTGGTCGGAGGGCCGTGCGCGGTATTGATTGCGCCAAGGATCTTGCCGGTCGATGGCCGCCAAAGATTGAGAAAGAGAGGTGGTCTGATCCAACGCATCTAGGCCGGGATACCACGTCCCTCCTTCCGCTGCACATCCACTCCGGCGGTTTGGCAGATGGAGCATGAACGGGAAGAGAAACAGGTCCAAGTCACATTCACTATCCCGGATACCCGCCATGATGAACGCGCACAGACGGACCCACGCTTCGGAAGCTCGCCCCCGACGATTCTTGCGGGCAAGGGAGTATCTGCGGAGGGACTCGTCCGCTCGCTTGTCCTCGGCCGAGATGTACAGGAAGTGGGTAGATTCCCAGATGGCCCAAGCGTGAGTCACGGTGAAATCATGAAGTCTCGCTTTGAATTCCATGAACCATGGATAGGATGGAAGCCCCATATCCGGCATCTCGGTGTGCAAGATTTTCCAGGGCTCGGTCTCCATGAGTGTGTCGATGGCGCCCGACTTCATCAGGTTAGGGTCCCAAGCCTCTGACGGTGCCTTATAAAATCGTGGGAATAACCAGAGATGCGGACGGGACAGAGATTGAGCAAGTTGGGAGCTGGAGATATCAGCCAGGCTGGTATTGCCCAGTTGCTCGACTGCCCAAGGCAGTATGGCAGACCGATCCGCCCCACTGGGGAAACGCCCTTCCGATAACCATAGAAGCGGAAGTTTGGGAAAAGAGGGTGCAAGAGTAAGAGTACTCCTCCGGACTCTGGACCTGGCGGCCGGTCGCTGAGGTCGGCGTGTAGTACGCGACCCGGCCGAGGTTGAGCGTCGTTGTCTGGCCGAAGACTGGGGAAGAGGTTCCTCTGAATCACCCAGGTCGGGAGGGGTCAACCACTGATCCGGGATGTCATCGTCGTTGTCCTCCACTTTCTCCTCGGCCACTCTGTCGGAATTCGAGTTACGCGCGACCGGAGCGGCCGGGGCGTCGGCAATGCTGGGAAGCAAGGAAGGGTCAGACGGGTCATGCTCCCCGGAACCAAATCCTGCCGGCGGCGGAGTCTGCAGATCTATGATTTGATCGGATCCCCCTGGACTCGTCGTCCGCTTACCGGAGCGGGAAGGGCGGCGACGGGTATCCGAGCGAGAACGGAGTAATGCAACGTTGACCTGCTGATTCTCGTAATCCTCGTCTTCTTCGTCATCGTCATAGATAACCGAAGGGGAGGATGGTCCCGAGTCCGAAGAAGAATTAGGGGACGTGGCCGCGGGTTCAGAAGAGGGCACGGCCGCTGACTCAGAAGAGGGCGCGACCGCCGACTCAGAAGGGGGCGCGGCCGCTGACTCAGAAGAGGGCGCGACCGCCGACTCAGAAGGGGGCGCGGCCGCTGACTCAGAAGAGGGCGCGGCCGCTTCTGACTCCGAGTCCTCTTCAGAGTTAGAACTAGGAGTGAGACCGGTTCTACCGGGGGTGTATTGAGGGGATGGAAGAGGGGACCGCTCCGCGAACAGGCTGTCCTCGCTCTCCGACCCGGGCTCTTCCCCGCCGTCCGACTTGTCTGGAGAACATTGACGCGAGGGTGGGGATTCGCTCTGCTTCCTCTTCTTAGGCGGCTGGCATCAGCCAAAAAGGGGCTGGAGCCGGCCGGACGTTTTTGCCCCTGCGATCCTGCCGGGGCGGACGAAGAGTTGGGACTGGCAAGGGGCGAGTCGGAGACGGCGGGAGGTTTCTCAGGTTCCGACCCCGCTGCGGCAGGCAACGGGGTTGGGTTCGGCGGAGAGGTCTTCCACTGACCCACCATTCCCAAGACAGACAAGACGGATTCCCGTACTTCGGGAGGACGCTCGAAAAAGGGGAGCGGCTTGGCTCTGAGTTGCCTCGAGCTGGTTTTGGAGTCCACACAATAAGGACCTAAAACGATCCTCTTTATCCAGCATGGCATGACAAACACGGTCCGCCCGAGCCAGTATGGCATGGGCGTCAGAATTCTCCTGGCGGGCCCGGTACAGCTCAGACCGCAACTCCTGTTGCCGAGAAGTGGCTTCTTGCAACTGCCGCTCCAGATCCGTGATTTGGCGAAGGGCCTGGGCGTGGGAGTCGCGCAGGTGTCGCGGCTGTCCCGCGCATTATCCAGGTCTTGGGACACCTGGCAGAGCCGGGTACGAAGATGCGTAAGCTCCCGAGACATGTCCGGAATTTTGGCAGATTGCTTTTTCAGCTCTTCTAACTGTTGAACTGCGGAGTGACAAGAAATGAAAACTGTAAGCAACTGGG
>MIQA02007537.1:0-22105 GCA_001887855.2 Sclerospora graminicola | reverse complement strand
AATGCACGCCACGAGCTCCTGCTTGTCAACATCGTATCGAAACATTGACTACGATTGAGGGGCTACGTAACCATGAACGGTCGGTCAAACTGTGGCCTTAAAGAAAGCGGAAAGGATGCAACTTACCAGCATCAGAAGGGACGCCGTACCAAAACTAGGGCTTTCCTGTGTGTAGGTTTATACTGTACAATCCATGTCTTCCTGGAAAGTGGGTCATACACAACTCAGACTGTAATTGGCCTTGTATGAATAAACAATAGAGTCGCCATACCATGTGAAACGCTAACATTGCTCACCACCTACCGAAATACATCACCGCCTGTGTCGCGCAGGGAGGTGGATGGTTGGCAAAATGGTGTTGAGATTGCTCAAATTCTACGACCATGCGTTCATCTAAGTTGAGTCCGCATGGGTCGACATTACGGTAGTTTTTTTAATTACACTTGATAATTCTATGCTCAGTACAATGGCTCCAAAATCCTGCGGAGTGACATATTTGCTCGCCCAGTCCAATCTAATCTCTAATATATATTAACGATCAGAAGTACAGTCCGAATCTTCGATCTGTAGCCTTGATCTGTGGTCCAGATCGGAGCGACAAAAAATCTGCAAGGCACAATACACGTTACAACAGCGGGTACACGTCACAAAAGTGCGGTACACGTAACAACAGTGAGGTACACAAAACAAGGGGGTGAGGTACACGTCACAAGAGTGAGGTACACGTCACAAGGGGGTGAGTACACTTATAAAAAGTAGTGGGCCCTATGAGAAGCGGTTTGACTGGGATGTAGTTCGTTTACAAGAGGGGTTCAAAGGTCGTTACAATTGCAGGTAATGGAAACATTAAGCATATCCACTCATTAAAGCAGAAGTTTGCCCAATAACGTTCGTTTGAGCTGCAAAAGCTTAAGCCGAAGTAAAAGATCCTTGCACTTTACTTTGATCTTAGCTTTTGAATTTTTGGGTGCCTACATCCCCTAAGTCTAATTCAATGCCTGGTAAACATAAAAAGTTAGGTCAATGCAGAGGTTGGTAAGATACTAGGTACCACAGGTGGGCAGGAGGATTGTAGAATAGAATGTACACGCCTTCACCGTTGAAGTTGGTTCCGAGACGAATAGTGGATGCCTGCGTGACAGAGCTGTAGTAGTTGGGTTCTTGCATGCCTTGCTTTGTTGTCCATGTAATATGATGGTTGTTGGCAGTGACAGTTGCTACAAGAGTGGCTTCAAGTTACTGTACTCGTACTTAAGGTAATAAAACACTATTTGATTTAAGTACGATGTCTCTCCCAAATTGAGTTGCGTTTTTTTTCACTTTGGTTATAACCTCGCGAACGTTAAGACTTTAAATTCCCACTTTGATCCATGCTGCATCCCAGTTTGACCTCAAAATGGTGTACTGTAGAATCAATCTCAACTAATTTTGGTACCTAATTCGCTACTATTGTACCGGTGCGGCAAAGTGAATTCGCGCACCCTTGCTATATAACTATACTACCTCCAAATGACCCTGCTTCTTTTCTATTCCTTAAGCACACTCAGGCCACTGTGTATCTAGGTGATAATATGCTTCTGGTTCCGGAAGAAAAAACACTTTTTCTGTAGGAGCATTGGTACAGGGATATACAAGATCCTTCTGGTCGTCCTGGCTAAGGCAGGTGATTAGTGTGCATTTTAGACTATTTTTGATTTGGTAAAATTAAGTGACGACGTTTTTTATCCAATTTGAGCTACGTTTATTTCCACTTTGATTAAAACCTCGTGGACGTTAGTACCTTAAATTTCCATCCCGTTTGACCTCAAAATGGTGCAGAGTTTCCTACTACAGTCACACACCCCAATGAGAGCTCCCCTAACGGGCAAAAATCCTATATCTGAAATCACAAGTGTCTGCACCAATCAACACACTGTATTTTTGTATGGAGAGTGACTTCCCTTTTTTTCTTGGTCATTTATAAGTGGTCACCATTTAAGCATTCCGACTTTCAATTATAGTGGCCGTCTTTCAAGTAATTATTTAGTGAATTCTTACCTGCATTAGTTGTATCAATACCTTGTGCCTGAAGCCAATGAAGTAGTCGCTCTTTAGATGAGAGATTATAGTTTCCATCGCTGTCGGTAGATAGTTTCACCCCGAAACAATATCAGTTATGGACGTATGCAATGGAACCAAGCATGTCGGATACTTTCTGAGCTTCGTATTCGGAGTGGCACAAGCCTAGATGTATATAGACAAGGTATGATTGAATAACGCACGCCGTTTGGAGATTGTTTGCCTCTTCACATGTTTAGTGTTTTCAGCAAATCCAAACGTAAATGTCATTAGATGAAATCAATATCCCTCGAGCTTCTTTAAGACTTGAACTCGTCGTCACCGGTGATCATCGGTCGAGAGCAAACGTTACATATTGCAGGATGTCTACATTTAACTTTATCATGGAGAGAATGAATCGAGCGTCAGCTAAAATCAACCGAAGCTTCGCTAAATTCTTTGACGGCGTTCAGCATCCTTAATCCTTTCACCTTGGCGAGAAGAAAAATCAAACTTGTCACCATCGGGCCCTAATCAAAGTAGATTGTCTCCTCAAGAATATGTTCACCTTTACATCCTCAATTTCTCGGTCGCTTCAGCAAAAATGAACAACGCCCCACTTAAGAATTGTGTGGTAAATTCGATTTAATCTACGCACACCACAAAATGACACCGACTAGTTGTCAAACGATAGCTGCCACATCTGTCAGTGCTGACGATCAATACATCTCGCAAGTTCTACTTCTTTCGTCTCCACTGTAGCTAGAAATTTCACCATCAAAACTGGTAGCGGTAGCGCTCCATAAGCTAAAGAGAGAATAGCGGCATCTTCGTGTATGTTTTCGCAAGCAGAACATTTGGCATATACCCACTCATTCTATAGGACGGACTACAGTAGTGGCTTCATAAAAGTTCAAATAGTACCGTATCGCACCCCCATAGATGGCGTTATCTGAATTCTCTTGTTCATGACTGCGCTACATAACGAGAAGACCGGCTTGGGTCGACTTGGAGTTGGCTTGAGACCGACTCGAGATCAGCTTTTTTGACTGATCTGCACCCGACTTCTGCAGCTGACATGTTCTAAACATTGCGGGATCTCGTGGTCGGCTTTTTGGAAGCCAACTTGGGCTGATCTCTTGATGTCGATCGGGCCGGTTTGTGTTGATCTTCGAAATCGACTTCGACTTCCTTTGCTTGGTCCGTCTCCAGACGGACCGAGGCTGTATACCTTGACCTCTGTACTCTCTCAGACCACCATATCCTGAGACTGGACCAGCAAATTCAATCGATCAACCATATTCCACAATTATCGGACAACTCGGATCACTGATATTTAACCTCGATGTCATCTAGGCGACATGCTCTATCATCTACAATGTGTTGAACCAACCATAAACATGTTTCGTCGTTAATATCTCGGCCGGTCCATCTTTTAAGTCGACCCGGTCCGATTTCCGAACATCCATAGCCAATCGTGGTACTTTAGATAGGGCGTGGTAACGGCGATCTCAATACTTGTCTCCACATTTTCAGTAACCCGTTATTGCACGTATCATCCGAAGTTAGATCGGCATGTCCCACCAATCAACCGTCGCATCCTGCCCATTCGTGGTGGGTACCCTCGCGACCACAAATCAGCGTTGAGATGCGGGCCACTTACATATGCCATCTGCGTTTGTTTTAATCCGCTTCACCATAGCCGCCCCTGAGTCTGATCGCAGCCGCACAACGACCGCGGAACGGCTCTCCTCATATCAGCTTTCTTAGCTATTAATCACGGCCAATTCGACTTCGCCTTCTGACTCTTCCGACTCCTTCGCCAGATCTTTTGTCAGGAACTTTTTCGCCTCCGTCAAACGTCGGCTTGTCCACTCTGGTGACTTCGGTCGCTTCATCTGTGGTCGATCTTTGGCCGCCGGTAACGTCCATGGTCGACCCTCACCTGGCTCCGCCTCTCGTTATTTGGTCTGCTCCGAATCGGACCATTCAT
Organism: Sclerospora graminicola; assembly: GCA_001887855.2. Taxonomy (NCBI): domain Eukaryota; phylum Oomycota; class Peronosporomycetes; order Peronosporales; family Peronosporaceae; genus Sclerospora; species Sclerospora graminicola. The sequence goes on along the minus strand of MIQA02007537.1, from coordinate 18,075 downwards.
CATCTCAAACAGCTGAAACGTTTGGTGAAGAGAATCGACCCATTCTCCTTTGGTGTAGTGGACGCCAGTCGCCTGCGGGGAGGTTTGCAGGATGCGGTCACTAATCAGATGCTCCGGGCCAAGCTATCTGGCTAGCAGGTTAAGCTTCAACGACGCGTGCGTGACATTGAGCATCTGCAGTCACTGCCCCACCCGGCTACGGTCGCTGATTGCCGGTCCCACGATGTTGCCCGACAAATGGATATCTTGCGTGCAGACTATGACCAGCTTAACAACACTCATGCCGATTTGGTCCGAGACCGATCGGAGATGGAAAACTGTATTCAACTATTGACAGCGGAGCGCGATCGTCTATCCGCCGAGTTCGCCAGTGTGCAGACACCAAAAGAGGATGAACAGTCCGAAACGATCAGCTCCATGCAATCCATGGTCCATGCTTTGTGCGTCACTGCCCAAGATCAACGAGCATATCTGTTTTTCTCTTCCGTGCATATGACTGAAAACTTCTTTGTTCCTTTAGATCAACAAATTGAGAATTTCCAGAGATCGATGGTCACAGTGATAAATCTTTCAAAACGACTTGAAACTCACCACCGTGACCACGACAAACTGGTCTAATAGAGAGTGCGTCCGGCTCAGGAAGTGAATCGTCTTGAGAAACAGGTTCGGCATACTGATGAGAAGATCGACTCCCTCGTATACCAGCTTTCCAGTTCACAAGCTGACCGGTCCGGGCTGCAGAAACACATGTATGACTCCCGGAGGGAGGCCGAAAATTGCTGGCAATATGCAATTGAAGTATTAGAAGAATCGGAACTACGAAACTGAAAGAGAACAATTGGACTTATCGCCTCACGAAGATGCAGACTGCAGTGTACCAGGTGATCAAAGAATGGGCTGATTCCAATGTCGACTCGACATCGTTTTGGCATGATCTAAATGATTTCGCAAGATTGGTTGACGCTCTTGGTCAAAAGACGGACGAATCATCTGGTCAACCTTCGGAGTCAGGTCAATCCCTGTCGAGTTTTGTCCGGCCACCCTTTCGCTTCGCCGACTGACGCAAGACCCAGCCCTGTTGAATTTTGCTACATGAAGAGGCGCGTGGTTGTGAACCACTATGGTGACTTTCAAGTATACAAGACTCCCAAGAGACATAAACATACAAAAACCAGGTTAAATCTATTTAGTGTAGGTTTTTAACTATTACATAAATAAATCACTTTTATTTTTCAACTTTTTAGACGAGTCAATACTGACTTCCTGCGGCCCCCTGTACTGACAGACAGTCGGGTCCAGCAAGTAAATCACGCGCAGGAAATTGCAGACAGGGAGGCTAGTGTGTTACGATTAGCTCCTGTAACTAATTTGTTACTTTCTTGTGGTTAAGTGGATTTGACTATCTCGCTTACTTTACGTAACTTTGTAGAATTTGCACGCACTTGCCGGCTCGCTTGTTTCACGTGGAATTGTTACGTGGAGTTATCTCAGTGGATTTTTGCAACAGGTTATGAGCCCAAAGTTGACGGACATCTAAAGTTCTTTTTTTTGCACTGCTTTAGGTAAAGAAGCAGTCTATTGTGAAAGTCCCCTTACGCAGAGGGTATTTGTGCTGGTTTAAACTTTTGTCTTTACGTAGTGAAAAAAAAAGATTGGATCGCAGTTGTATTACACTGCAAGAATGTCATAAGACAACGATTACAAAGTGGCTACGGCCATAACAGGCATGATGGAATTCATGCAGAAATTTGACAAGTGCCTGGAAAAATATGGAAAACGAGCGGGCTCACACTCTAAGTCAATCACGGTCCTCGAATGGATTTGGGGACAGCTTGCGAAATCACGGGCCATTCGGCGAAAGAATGACTCTCGACGAACTTAGCAAGGCGGAAGGCATAAGTCAGGGTGTACCTGAAGCTTTCGAGGCAAAGCAGGAATGTGTTCACGCAAATCCGGGGCCAACAGGCATGACACCCGAAGCAAATATAAATGCTGTACATATCGGATATAGTGTGAAGCTTACGAAGCTCACCGTACAGAATTTGGATGATACTGAGACGTACAAAGGGCTGGGAGCAGGTTTCAAGCAGTGGGCTTACCTGTTCCTGGAAGCATTGGAGATATATCAGTTGACCTCCGGTTTTCAGTGGAACGAAAGGTTGAAAGTAAACAAGTTGGGTGAACAACTCGAAGGAATGGCGTTGCGATATTTTCAGACAAACATTGGAGTGTGGTGGGCTATGACGCCAACGTTATACGCTGTTTTGGAGCAAATGAACAGCCCGTTTAAGGTGGATCTCTCGCATCATCAGGCATCGGCGGTGTTTGCGGCCGAGAAAGATCCCAGGCGATCTTGGACTGTGAAGGCCAGGTCCACTTATGCGGTGTACGTGAGTGTTTTGCGCACCTCCAAGAAGACATCTAGTAATGATGAACGGTTCCCATGTCACCGTAAAAGGGGCAGCGGGTAGTCATGAGACATGACGGAAAATACTCCAAAGAGGTATACTACAAAAATGTGTGGTATGTGTCAGAGGCACAAGTCAATCTGATATAGCCGGACCTCGGGGATTGCGCATGCCCATTTCGCGCAACCAAAAGAAGAGCTGCTTAAAAAGAGAAAGGATCAGGGATTATACGGCGTTTAAGATCAAGTTTATGAAGATGGTATTAACCACATGTTCTCCCCAAATCATGCCCACAAGCCGATGGGAACTTATGGCGTTACAACAAACCTTGAAGCGATTAAGATTGTAAGCAAGAAAGAACGAAAGGTAGAAGCTAACATGGAGACGTGGCATCGTCGTTACAACCATGTGGGGATGAAGATACGCCGTAAGATGGAAAAGAACAACTTGGCGTAGGGTTTTAAGATCAATAAGGAGTTGACCAACTATACTAGTGCTCCGTGTGAAGTGTCTAAAACAACACAAATGTATTATCCATCCAAACCTAAGACCGCTGCAACCGCTACACATAAATGTGGATACTATTGAAGGAAAGAGTGTCATTTGTGGAAGCAGATATTTCCTGCTTATTGTGGATGAATTTTCACGTTACGAGACACTTTTTATTGCAAAATAAGTCATGTGCGGTCAAAATATCAAGAAACTAGTCGCAAGTTTAACACAAATGTTGACACTAACGACAAGGAGTTGTTTGCTGACCAAGGAACAGAGTTGGTTAACTTGGAGCTGCAAAAATATTGCTGTCACCTCACAGACAACAAACGGTAACAGTCCACAAGAAAATGGTTTTGCGGAACGATGGAATGGTGTCATTATTACGACTATCAGAACTCTCCTAGAAGATACACAGCAACCTTACACTCTATATGGCGAATGTTTGCCTCATGTTGTTGATACATGGAATGTCACCGTGTCCAAATCAGTTAGAGATCACACACCATATGGGCTACGGTATGGAGAACGCCCAGACGTATCGCATCAACGTACGTGTAGATGTGTGTTTTTTGCCTATATTTCAAATGGACGTCGGAAGAGAAAAGCTTAGACCCAGGAAAAGGACAGTGATCCTGCTGGGATACTCATCGAGCACGAAAGGATACAAGGGGATGGGCATAAGAACGGGTGCCGTCGGGACGGCAAGACAACATACGTTTCACCGGAAGATTATACGATACAGTCGAACTATATGGAGATACGTCTGGACAATTTCTACGGTGATGAAGCTACAGACATCTGAACCTCCGTTTGTGAAGCTGCGAAAAGATATGAAAAGTCTCGAATTTACAGAAGATAATCCGTTGGCAACAAGACAAGATATCGACCTAGAACCGGTTGAGGTGTACAACGAGGGTCAGGGGAGTTGGATTCCGTGTGTCAGCACGGCTGAATACGGACACTGATATACGTCCTACAAGGAAAAGGAAGCCTTATTTGAAGTACAAATGCTATCTACGAATTTCCAACAGTGAAGACATTTTGCCAACAGCAAATTGCCCACAGGCACGATTTAAGCTAATCATGTAAAATGAACGCGACTCAGTATATATTATCCTACGTTTAACTGACTCCGATTGGATGCTTGACGCCTAAGAAAAAATAAGCCAATGAGAAATACCTACAAGTGCTCGTTTTTGCGTTCTGCAAGAATCCGTGGAGGTAAACGTGTAAAAAAGTCGTTGATGGCAAACCAAAGGTATGCTCTGTTTGGTTGGTTTTGGCTACTTTAACCAACCTTCAAAGCATGAGAACCACTAGTATACTCATCTCGACGCAACATCCCTGTTTGTTGTGTAGGTGATGTGTTTCACTAATGAGACACGCCGCAAAAACCTCCAAAACAAATTTCCTGATATTGTTATTAGAGGTCGTAGATGTCCTAATTACGAGGTCGTGTGGATCAATAAAGTTCCCGATTAGGGGTGTGTCTTTGCACATAAACCAGTCCTAAATGAGTCGACACGGATTGTGCATCTGGACAAAACCGATGTCACTGACTGTGTCACTGCATCAGTTATCGATTACATTCTAGTTTTATTTGCTCTGCTTCCGATCCTAGCGAGTACAAAACTTATCTCTAAACTTCTAATAAACGTTCTCGAAAAGCTGCAAAGACATCGAAAATCGGCATCTTGATCGATTTCAAGATGCAACGAAATCTGCGAAGTAGCAACAAACAACAAAATGTCTATTGGATTCAGTTCGAGCCGGCTGGTTCGACCGTCAAGAAATGACTTGCTGTATTCTATTTCTATAGTAGAGTCCAAGTTTTGTATCTCATTAAGCGTTTTGTAATTTGAGCTTCTAAACTCGCCATGCGTCTTCACGACATCATGATCTTGACAAGCGCCGTCACTGCTCTCTTTATTGACATTGAGCAACGCGAATGTGCACATTTTTATGTTCACCAGTGGATTGATTATCAATTTATGATGGCGTGCGCGACGATTCATATGCCATGAGTGTATAGATGTAACAGATCCAGCTTATAAATACCACTTAAGACATGAGAGCTAATGACATTAAAATATATCACTTCGAATTTTACCAACAACCAACATCAATCCTACTGGTAAACAGCCGCAGCCCCGGGCTTGTTACAAATCGTCATGACGAATAAACACGTCGAGGTCCTCCTAGGGAGTGGGAACTACTTTCACTAGGAGTATAATATGCGCATGATGTTGACCCGAAACGATTACTTGCGCATATTGAGCACTAAAACTGGAGCACGAAATTACAGAAGCGTGGCTCGTCAGTGATGCCAAAGCGCTAGGCATTATCACACAAGGGGTGGGATAACAACACCAAAGGAAAATTGTTCTGACACGCGCGCCATGCCCGTTACGCTACGGGAATACTACAATCGTACAACTTTACATAACCGGTCTTAATGACATGCTGATTGCATGACTTTAAGATTGTAACTATGGTGCAACATTTGGATACTCTTGATGAATTGGTTATTGGTATGCAAACCATGGGTGATCCGGCCGATGATGAGCGACAACTAGTGGTACTGCTCACAAGTCCTCCTGGAGAATACGAACTAATATCAACCATCATGGATAATGCTAAAGGCATCGCTTTGGATGAAGTGAAAGAGAAGCTCTTGAAGGAGTTCGAGCGTCACGAGAAGAAATATCAAGCTTTAGATCGAGCATTAAGAGCAAATGTGGTTCGATCGAAATGCGCTAAGGATAGTGGTCACAAGTAGAAAGATCCGCGGAAAGGTGCAAGTATCTTTAAGGGCAAGTGTTTACAAGGTCGGACTTCACAAGATGGATTGCCGGGTTCGAAGCGACGAGGATAACAGTGGTGCCCTATTTGCAGTGGGGTCGGAACGCCTTGATGGATGGTCTATTGATAGTGGTGCAACTTTCCACATGACACCGCATCGGAGGTCCTTCAAGAATTTGAAATTTTTTAAGGTGACACAAAAGTTTCCATGGTAGATGGAAAGGTGCTCAAAGTCATGGGCCGCGTATCGGTGCAATTGGTGGATCTTAACAAAAAAAATCAAGATGAATGAGTTGCTATATTTCCCATATCTCGACAAAAGATTACTATCGGTAGGAAAACTGGTGGAGAAAGGACTAAAAGCGAAGCTCAAGGAATACTCATGTACCATCTCCAGCACGATTGGTAAAATTGCAGTAGGTCGCAAGATTGAAAAGACGTACATGTTCAAATGTGAGAAGAAAAGTGCACGGCTCATTGAATAAGTGGAAGATGAAAGCAAGTGGGATTGGCAGCAGGGTTATACCATTCTAGGAAGAATGCGTTATTAAAACAAAATTGACGACACAAGGGATACCAGTCATGACCTATCCAATACCGAACCTGTGTGGTGGGTGCGTGAAAGGCAAACATGTGACAGCATCGATTTCGCAAAGTCGTCAAAGACCGAGCAAGTATAAGAATTGGTACATATGGATATCATGGGACCAATGAAGACAGTATCGAAAGGTAGTGAAGATACGTATTGCCCCTCGTAAACGACTACTCAAAATTCGTGGTCGCAAACTTCCTGAAGAAAAAAAGCGATGTGCTCCCCAAGCTGAAAGAGTTAATGGACTTTTACGAGACCCAATGGTAGTCAAATGTTTTCGGTGCGACAAACCTTGAAACTGACTTCCGCAGTCGACGTTTGGACCTGGTATAGGACCTAATCTTGGACCTTTCCAACCGTATTCTGGAGCCATCCATTTTTTTCAACTCCAGTAGTAGTGATCCCGATCAGCCGCAACGTCCAGAGTGCAGAATCAGTGGGGTTAATTGGTCGATCATAGCAATTAATCATCGAAATATCCATGTCCAGCTACAGTGCTATTCGAAAGACATAACCAAACCACATTCAATGGGTTGATCCGAATGCAATCTTGATGCATCCCAACTGATATGTGGCTCTTGAATCGACCCGGTCCGGCATTTAGCCATCCATGGGCGGTTGGATGACTTAACCGATCCACTCCAGCCAAATAACCCATGATCTGGTATGACAACGTGACTTTCATACTAATTCCCGTATTCTTCACTTGTCCCCGTTATCGCCTTTTTAAGTTGGGTCGACTTGTCACAAATACCAACTGTCACTTTCGTAATGCCTGATCTCGAGACCATCCAATCTGCGTAGCGGTGTGGACCACTCATAGTTTTATCCTTAGAATCTGCTTCACAACCAATCTCGATTGTAACACGTCGAGCCATGTAAAGATGGGAAACGCAACTGGGTCCTGGGGATCAACAGGACTTCGCAAGGCTTCAAATCGAACAAGATTTCTTTCGCAGAAGATGTCATCAGACTTTGGTTTCAGCCGTCTTTCGGAAGAATCGGCGACCTAGCCGGGAAGTTCCACTGACCAGGTCGACCGAAAAATCGGGGAAAAATTTCTTCTTCGGTTTCAAGATCTGGAGTGAGTCCCCATAGCTGGTTGGGGTCCCAAGGCTTACGGACCTCCTTCTGAGCCGGGCTCATCCCGATATCCCCAGTGCGCCAGAAGTCCGCGAATGGACCAGTAGGATCAAAAATCGGCGTCTGTCTCCGCAAATCGGAACGGGAATGGAAGCCGATACGAGAGCTGGCTGAGATGGAGTCGACCGAAGTCGGACCAGAACCTGACTGAGATTGACTGATGGATTGGGAAGCGATGGTTAGATAACTGATTCTTCGCTCAGGAGCAGGTCGGGTTTCCTCTAAATCAACCCTGCCTTCATCGCTAGAGAGCTGTAGGTAAACCAGACAAAACCTGGTTCGTCGACCCCGGTTTTGAAGTAATGGTTCGTGTCTTGCCCAGAGCGGTCCGGTTCTGTTCCTCTATGGCAGTGGAACTATCAGAATTCCAATCGGAAAACAATTCAGTATCCGCTAACCGTTGACGCTTGGCAGGATTCAATGAACTGATGAAGCCGCCGCTTCGCTTGCTGGTGGTAGGGGCGGACAACGCAAGACACTAACTTAAAGCGTCTGGAGGACCGATCGGAGTGGAAGAAGGCAAAGCTCGTTGGCCGGCCGGGGCCTGACCAGGTCCGGCATCAATCAGCAACCAGGAGGTCCGTGGAGAACTGGGTAGAGATCGACTCCAATCCGAGACCTGATCGGAAAATCACCGGGATGAGATGTGAGGACACCGGCCGATTCAGGCAGACTGTCCAGAGTCTATTGCGATCAAGTCGAGTCGGCATTCAGACTTTCCTTCTTCTTTTCAACTTGATACAGTTCGGTCTCATCTTGGTAAGTCAGCAAGTCCAGTTTTCTTCTTCCAAGTTCAGCTTTTAAAGCTAGATCGGAGCAAGCTCCAGCTTCTGCCGGCAGTCCTCAACTTCCTTCCGGAAGCAATGCAGGCGTTTCTACAGCCTGGACCAGTCGGATCGCGAATTCAAGAGTTGAGCTGGAAGCATGTCGACTTGCTGCTCGGTATGATCGAGATTTTCATCAAGGCGGCCCACTCCTGAGTCACGAGCGCCCTAGTCGGCCGTGACCCCGGTGATGAGCTTCAAGTAATTTAAAACGACTCATCACCACGGCCATCGACTTCCGCGGCCTTTCCATCCGTTGATCGGAATGAAACAAAGAATGATCAGTTATTCATGTGGAGATCAACAGAAAGTGGACCGGTATGCACCTTGATCGTGGACGGTAGTACATAAAACTTGGATAGTTGATTGAAGAGAGCTGACCGTATCAGCCTGTGCAACCTCTTCTGGCCTGCGTTTTCGCGAGGTCGGATGCGGCGGACAATCGATCACGCTTGGCGGTCAGAATTGAACTGTATTTTCCCTTTTTAAAGTCCCCGGACAAGATCGGGGCGAACATCGTAATTCTGTCGTAATCCTTACGTAAAGTCTCAAGACAGTTAGCAGAATCGCGAGCCTGAAGCTCAGCGGCCACGGCCTGGTGGGGTAACGACTGAAGACCATCTCGTAGACAACCGTTATCCGCTGCACCCAAGGAGAGTGGGAAGATCCCCTCAACCAAGAGTGGCAGTTGTTAAAGACAATGAAGATACATACCCGAGGCGTACCAGGTAACCATTGTGGCCGGACGAGGGTCGGCTTCAGAAGTTGTGATCGCGGTCACCTAAGTGGCCGGACGTATACTGAGCGGTACTGAAGAAGGAGCAGTTGCAGAATCGGGAGAAGAAGCTGAACCAGTCATGCTTGTGATACGGTTCCGGTAATTTCCACAAGACAGCACTGTACGCCTCGACATAATTTTTACACTTGCCGATTCAGCGAAACTTATAATGACCAGGTCCTCTTTGGACCAACGACTGGCGGAGAATCTTTATCCATTGCTTCCGGGGAGGTATCTCGATCAGAGCTTCACCGAGTTCTGATTGTGTCGTTATGCTGTCTGTCAAGGTGTCGAGAATTTCTTTCGCGCCTTGGTACATTTGAAAACTTTCAAGGACCACTCCGACAACAATGCTGACCATCGTCCCAGTCACCCATCAATTCTAGTCGAAAAGATAGTAGCCAAGCCAGAGTAGACCGTCTTGAAAGTACCTTAATCGGTCTGATCACCTATATAGTATAGATGGAGGCTGGTCGAGTGGTAAGTGGGCCTGACAGGTCGACTTTTTCTGACCCGGCCTCGTGATCGTGTTTTTGACCAGCAATGCCCCTCGGTCGCGTTCTCGCTGCCTTTGGTAGACCACCTCTCTCAATTCGTATAATAAAGCTGCATATACCGAGTATTCTTCGATGAACCGACTATAATAGCTCAGGCTACCAAGAAAATACTGCATGACCTTTAGTGATCTGGGGAACCGTAAGTTACAGAGTGTTCCTGGATCTTTTGGTTTGGCCTCCGACCCCTCGGTCGACACGTCATGACCCAAAAAGGCGACTTTTGGCTAGCTCCAAAAAGCTTAACCACACTGATTGACGAATTCCAGCGTTCATAAGTATCAAAAAGTAGTTCGCCGACCTCGGTTGGTGCAGTGGCTAAAGCCCTGCCCCCGGGACCGAGGGATTGCGGGTTCGAGTCCCTTCGTGTTCGAAAATTCAAAGTCGGAAAGAGACGGGGTCCAAACGTGTAATGAAATGAGGCCCTATCCGCATCGCGCTTGACACGGCTTATACCACCCTGTATAGGGTCGGGTTCTTTAAAGACCATCAAGCAGTCGTTCAACTTTGTCCCGCAGTATATCCCATGATGTATCCGTGACCAAATTGTCATCTATGTAGGATCGTCTCCTAACACTGACGGTTTTGTACTTGCCTTCAGTCAACACATCATGAACTTCAGTGATTAACCGATCGGTACTGATCTGAAAGTAACCATAAAAAGCGTTGTCGATCAATTTCTGATAGATCTGGGGAGCGTTCTTTAATCCGAGCGGCATCCGATTCCATTCAAAGAGGTCGGAAGGTGTAACAAAAGCCGATATTTCCCGAGTCCGATCGGACATGGATACGACCCAGAAACAACTAGTTTAGTATCCAACGAACGAAACCACTATACGTTATACAAATCTTCAAGTAAGTCATTGATCAAGGGCATTGGATGGACCATCGGCTTTGTAAACTTATTGACCATCCTGTAATCGATACAAAGTATGATGTCGACTCTATTCTTTTTTATCACGATCCCAATCGGTGAAGCCCACGGCGATGATGATGGTCGGATGATCTTTGTACTTAGTAGGCCCTTAAACAGGTCGGGCAGCTTTCCCGATACTGTGGCAAAACTCTACGTCAACGTTGGGAGATCGGCTTAGCACACACCCCTCCCCCCATATCAATGTCGCAAACAGCGCCATAAGCGTCAGCGGGTAGGGCATTGCCCTTCCCAATCAACAAATTTCGCCTTTTTCCAGATGATTCTTCTGAGCTGATCAATCTGTTCGAGGATATTGACCTCTGGATCACCGACTTGTAGGTCATCCATGGTGACTTCCGGCACATTAGGTGACATTTCCGGCAAAACCGCCATTTGGTTTTCAATATCGTTGGTATACTGGCCACCACATACACACTTGGTCGTCCTCCGGATCTATTTCTTCGAGTCCGACGTGACCCGGGTCAACCTAGACAAGTCATCCGTCATCAGGTACGCTTCTGATTCTACTTCGTTTCGATAACCACCAGGGATCCCTTTCCTTCACATTCCTCTACCGGATCGACTTTGGCAGTGTTTTCATTGGTGATCAGGTCGACTTTGGGAAGATCATCATTGCCATTGTCACTTAGATCGGTTGTCACTCGTATTCCGACCATGACAACATTTAAGATCTTCGGACATTTTTCGACGCTATTTTTATTGGTCGACCATGTAGATGATTCTATGACCAGTAAATGAATAGGAGTCGTATATCCCGGCTTTTCTACCAAAGGTGAGGTATTTCGCCAACCGACTCCTCGTCACTGATCAGGTCAGTAGTGGCCTGGTATGACAAATTCTGCCATTCGATATGTCTACGTGACCCAATCGAAACGTGTTTTTCAGGGTACTTTGCCTTCAGATAACCACATCCCTATGACCATGCCTTGATGAACGATCAACGATCGATTGAAAATATTAGTAATTCTAATATAGCTCCATTTGCCGGTCCCTTTGAGAAATTTGAGACCTATTGTTCGCCACGAGTTACCCATAATTTCTGTTGTCGATCGGCCGACCGAATCCCAAGATCGACCGATCGGGTGACCGAAATATTTTCGTGCTGACCCATTTTCACGATTTTGGTACGGATGGGCGTTGACCAGATAGTGTACTTTGTCAGGTAGGGTCAGGATTCTATGGGAAAGGTCGAGTCGTATACCTGTCGGGATCATAAAATATATCCCCAGTATGGCATCCTGACCGGCCAACCGGCCGATCCAAGCGTTAAAATAGTAGTCCAGGAAACCGGCTAAGGTAATCTTGATACGTGATCGGCCTTCCGTCTTGTAGAAACTTTCACCTATCCCGATACATTCCTGTTTTTGGGTATCGTCTATGTGACATCCCATCTTACGAGCAAAGCGGAGCCGACAATTGAGACGTCCGCCCCAGATTCTAATAATATAGTGGCTTTTTCATTATTTAATTTTTCCGTTGGCTTTCGCCTGTTAAAACCCGTTGTCGGATGCTTGATATTTCCAGTATCCACGACATTCACCTGGCACTAGGTCTAATTCCATAATAACGCTCAATCGGGAATATTCATCCACTCTGAGGCTATGAATCGGACACCGATCGGCTCAATTAGAAATTGAACATGTATTGTAGGTTATCTATTTTCTTCATACTTATTTTGGCTGCCGACGTATGCATAAATTCTAAACGTAGATCGCTCAGCTCGAACCAGATTCCAACCTGGCGAACGATCTAGCTAACATTTTTTCAACATCAGCCAGCATGTTTGGTCGGCACGTACCACTTTGGCATCTGATTGAAGAATTCTTCAATCGGGCACGAACCGGCATCATGAATTTCCCAACAAGTCTTAGACGCGAAAAACAATCAGGAGAAGAGTGGGCCTTCCGATCACACTTCCCACATGTTATTCTTTTCCAGCAATCACGATCACTATGCTTGGTCGACCCGCAGTGGACACATTTCCGGCGGGGTCGGTCCGAGTAGAGCTGGTTCCCACCTCGTTTCCGTCCGTCTGTCCCCGTGATCTCAAACGGGACACGGTTTCAGTCGTATAGATGTGGCGATACTGTTTTTCGTCGGAACCTAGACTTGACCGGCCGCTCTCTTCTTCGGATCCAGCACTGTCCGACTCCACTGCAATCATACGGACCGCTCATGCCGGTCGGACCGCTGGTGCCTTGACTTGGTCGGGACGGAGCTTCGATCGGTATCGGTTCGATCCCTTTTCGACCTTCGTCTCCCGACTTTTGGCACCACGATGTCTGTTCCAGTTCTTCAGCTGTCTTTAATCGGAGCAGAGTCAGCTGACCAGCCAGGATTGTCCAGGGTGACGATAAAATGCTCGACGTGTTCGCGGGCCATATTCACGTGTTTGGGATCTTTAATCACCATTTTAGACTTATGCCAGCAACATTTTTGTAGGCGATGGAGGTACTCGATCTGCGTTTCATCTGACTTCTTCTTCATGCGGTAGTATTGTCTTGCGACCGATACCCCCGAGTTACAATATTGCACTTTGAATTCACCACATAGTTGGGGCCACTTTTGATCGGACTTCCCGACGTATTTTTTTGAGCCAGTTCTTGGCCGGACCTTTCATTAAGTCAGCAAAGATCAGACATATTTCCCCTTCTGGAGTCTTGTCCCATAAGAAAACCGACTTCATTCGGACCTTTCATTAAGTCAGCAAAGATCAGACATATTAAGTCAGCAAAGATCAGACATATTTCCCCTTCTTGGGTCTTGTCTTTTTAGAAAACCGACCTTATCCAGCTGAACCAGACTCACGCCTGATCATCGTCCATATCCTTACCAGAGAATCCTTTAATTCGGAGATCGCCGACATCCAGACTCGGGTGACCATTCCAGAATCAAACCAAACGCTAGGTCCGAGACCATATTCGCCTTGCAAGATATCCCAAGTCCAGATCGCTGGATTGAAATGCTGACTTGTGCCCCCAACCGATTCCATATCAACATCACTAGTCGGGGGTGACTTATCAGGTCGGCCTTGATAGTCAGCCTGGCGAATTAACCGGACGTTTCCACCCGGTCGGACTGACTCCATTTCCACATCGGCAGGCTTTTAAGCTGGTTTAGCCGTTGATTGGTCGAAATTTTGTCGTTGTTTCCACGGCCGCCCCTGATCTGGTATATATTCGATCCATGTTGTTCTCATACAAATCGTTCCGTCATGAATGCAAACTTAGCATCTGGTCAGGGACTTCAGGCATACTTATGAAGTCGTTCCTGGAGGTTGGTTTACCCTTCCCAGCATCTTGAGCGGCCACAGATCTATTTTACAACCCGACTCGACCGGCTTCCAGTTTTCGCTTTCGGCTCTGTGCTTCGATCTTGGGGCCGATCTGCCCGGCTCCTTTCTAGCCTAACGTCATGAGGATTATTCCGACAAAAGAATCGGTGTAGTCCGCTATAGATGAGGTCGCCCGTAAGAAGAGTCGTCGTCCTCTGCGATGCTAGCCATATGGTGCTCGATCAGTTGTGATCGCTGCAAAGTATCGACCGGCTGTAATGAGGCGGCGTGATTCGTGCCGGCCAACGACGTCAAGTGGTCATATAATGTTATCATAGCCTCCTTGAGCATCTCTCTATTCAAATCGAACAGCTTGTTCGCATCAAAATCACTCGGAGTGATGCCGACTTCTTCGATGTAACCGAGCAGGTTTCTGATCAGATCAAGTTGGGAGGTGGTCAGCTAGCTGCTCGTCCTTCCAATTTCTCAAGATTCTTGGGACGTTTAGCCTTCATGGCCTGGTTGGTCTTCAGGAATGTATGGAATTCTTGCAGGTAAAATAGCCGTTCAGCATTTTTGACCGTGGTCTCCCATTGGTTTTCTCCTCATCGTCTTCAAGCATCTTCAGTTTGGATTTAACATATTTCTTAGGTGGATCGTGGGTGGCCACCTTGTTTTCAATTTCTATTGTACATAGGATCGAGGTCGGGACCTCGATCCTTTCGGATTATCGCTTTCTTTCAAATTTGACAGTATCGGAGGCGATACGCCTTCCTTCAATACACTCAAAAACGCTTCCCCCACTTTGATCTTTATATCTGTTTCATCTTCAGAGAAATCACAGAAATATCCAGGTTCGCCGAGTGGTCCGGGCACGCGCAGCATTGAAGTGGAGCCGATTCGCAAGTCCAAGACCGATGCTCTTGGTGGAACCGGGATTCCCACTGGCCCGGACGACAAATATCGGAGGGTGTACTCCGCGAATCCTGATCGATCTATTGATCGGACAAGTCACCACAAGGGTGACCAGCCTGATCATCCCGGTCTTTCGACCGGTCATCATGCACGACCGAATCTAGTTTTAATCTCATCTCACATTGTGTACCCATTGGTTCACGGTGGTTATACTCACTCAGGAGGAAACTGACTTTCCCGATCAGGTCGGGGGATGTGACTTCTTTGAGACGGGGGGATGGGTGTTGACCGGTGGAAATCTTCACCGGAGGACGAATTAGGGGTGATACTTAATACAAAGTACCGTATAGTATAAGTCGGGTCGGATACTTCCACCGACCGGAACAGCCAATAACGAGAGATAACCAACAACTACCTAAAAATCGTATACCACGATATAATAACGATCTCCCACAGTAGAACCACTAGGTTATCTCCACAACGTTTCTGATTAACAAACGTGTTCTAAACAGTTGGACGTGGGGGGTGAGAATAGCATAATTCAAAAACAATACCGGCGGGGACTTCCGGTGAGCCTAAGTGCGTCTATGCGCGTCTCAACGGGGAATAAGCTGAGCTACAGGGGGCTTGTTAACCCTGTGCTTCCAATGACCACCGACACGTGGCGGAGCGACTCTTTGTTTTGGGGGTAAATTCAATCCTATTCTTTAATTTGTAATATTCAATACTAAGTGTACCGTACACCAACCTATGTGGCTTACCCAATATTCCGATCTTGATCGTTCCATCACATGATTGGCCGATATCGCCCTTAATCAGTCCTCATAACAACCCGACCATCCTTGCTGCTTTTATAACTCTTCACGGTCGGGTCACCTCTGCTGACCCCGCGCCTCACCTTGTAACCTACTTCCGAAGTCGACCTTTGGACCTGGTCTCGAAGCCGACTTCTGGAGTGGACTTCTTAGACCCAACTTCCGGGCCGGCTTGGACCCGATATGGGAATTGATTTGGGCATCCAACCGGACTTAGTCAATTGAACTTTTTTCACGACGTACTGACTCGAAAAAGGCTCTATTAGATACATTCGCAATTTTAGATTCTCGACATATAATGACAACATGTGCGTTTGAAAGAAACGAGGACGCAAGTCTATTAAAATATTTTTATTCAAATCAATTAAACTAAGTTATCAATAATTCACCACTGTAATGATATCATGGAAGAAGATTGTTGCATAAACCAACCAAGGCCATCATATGCTGTGGTACTTTGTTCCCACACCAAAGATCAGTTAGGCCTTCGATACAAGTGGTACTTTAGACCGTTTTATATTTTGCTTAGATCGTCGATGTAGCATAACCAATCATGAAACAGCCAAGAAGCAGACAAAATAACCACATGAGGATAATATTTGCCAACGTTGAAGAGCGGTCTAGGATCGGCAATGGTTGGGCAATATGAACGTCAGCCAGCATAGCGTCGCCTTCGTTTTGCAAACCAGTCAGTTGTAGCTCTAGACTAGTCAGTATGATGAAGATTCATTCGCAAGAAGATTCGTTTGTGACATTTTCTTGCACTTCAATGATTTTGCTTTTGCAGTTGACGCTATGGTTAGGCTGCTTCCCATCCTAATATGTATTTTAATGCGTTCAGCGTTGATGTAAAAAAACATCCACAAATGTTTCGAGTTGGTACCATCAGAGCGTGCAGCATCTGTTCTATCCGAACATGGTGCGCTTACGGCCTCGTATACGAACCTGAGAAAGCTTTTGAAAATTGTGTGAGATCGGCGAGATTAGCTCATTACGCACGTAGTATTTTTTTCACCTAGATAGCGAACACCGAAATCAGTCTCAGCTCCAGTCTTGAAGCACCCCAGTTCACCTACTAAGAGTTCCAAGTTGACATGAGTGCTAGTAGACGCGCGCTCCATAGCATATAGGTCAACAGCTTTATCCTCTGGTAGCGGCTGTGAATTTTACTAGCCAAAGTCTATCATCGTCCGTGTTTCACCAAAATATCCGTTTTTTAGAAGTAAGGTATAGTCTTATTTTCCAAACGCATTCAACTTACCACATCTGCTGCATCGAAGTCTCTTACGCCCTCCTAAGGATATTAATATAAGTGGTCCACACCGCTACGCTGATTGGATGGTCTCGATATCAGCCATTACGAATGGGCAGAAAGTGACAGTTGGTATGTGTGACAAGTCGACCCAACTTTATAAGGAGATAACAGGGTCAAGTGGAGAATTTGTAGGGGTTATACACCAGGTATCATGGTCAATTAAGGCGAGTATCGTGGTCTATTGCTCGGTCTGGATCTCCTTAACATACACAGAAAGGGAAGTGTAATCATTTGTGGAGATTCAAATCTTGGGATCAGACAGATCACCGCGGAAATCGACTGCAAGGCGCCCCGTCTCAAGTTTGTAAACGACCAGGTCATGAAAATCCGACAGAATGACCAGGCCATGACCTTTTTATGTCAAACAGGACTGGAATCGAAGTGCATATCACTTGGCGGCCAGCCATGCGTGATCAGATCGGGTCGGCGATCACAGAAAACTCAATATTGGCTCAATTAGTCGTGATCAATAGGTTACCCGAGCTGATCCGACGGGATGATGGAGATGTACCGAAACAATTGATAATTGCGACCAGGTCGCGAGCCAGATCGTCAGCCCGTAGGCCGACTTCGGGAGAGAGCTTAAGCGAAGGAATCGTACAACGAAAGTGTGGAAGGCAGTTGTCATATCCGATCATAAGCTATTCGGTTGGATTGGATCTGTTAGATCATGCGACCGCCCTTGGATGGTTAAGTGTCGGACCGGGTCGACCCAAGAGCCAAAAATCAGTTGGGATGCAGCAACGGGTCCAGATTGCAGTTGGATTAACTTATGAAGTGTGGTTTGATTATGTCTTTCGAATAGCACTATAACTGGACATAGATGTTCGAGTGGTCAGCTAGTTAATTGCTATGATCGACCAATTAACCCCACTGGCTAAGCACTAGTGGAGTTGAAAAAAATGAGACTACGTAGAGTTGGCGGTTGGAAAGGTGCCCATATTGTTTCTCTTTTATAAATACACATTGCTCACTCTCCAACGCGCACTTTCTGTGTAGCGCGTGGAATGATACGCGTGCTCCGTAGTCTCTCCACACTTTTACGCCAATGATGAACTCGGCAGCTGTCGCCATTTCACACAGCGTCACGGAGAAATTCGATATCGATCTTGATCGATCTCATGGTTGGCCACTGTGGCGCCACTTGCTGAAGACAGACCAAAACCCAATATACCCAGATGATAATCGTGCTAAGATGCGATCACGGGTAAAATTGGGCGATC
>MIQA02007536.1:0-20620 GCA_001887855.2 Sclerospora graminicola | reverse complement strand
GAACGTCACCGGTCAATAAACTCCATCGTGATCTTGGACCAGTGCGGCTCATGCCGTTCACAAGGCCACCATCTTCAGATATTGGTGGCAAGTGTGTAACGTGCGCTCGTCTCACTGTTACAACGTGACCATGCCAAGTTTGTGCCTCAGACACTCTTCCTCCTCGACATATTCTCTCCGATGCCTTGGACTCGTGCTTCAATACTTTCTGGGTCAATATCTTCCATGGATACAAACACGATCTTGTCCTCAAACGAGATGGATGCTAGATCCAGTGTCGGAACATCACCAAGACTTGTCTGCCGCGATCTTCTTGCTGTGTCCTTTGTCCGTAGCCGTAGTATCTGCAACGAGACCAGTAGAGACACAAGGCTCGGCGCAGATCGTCGTACCGTCGTCCTTGGCTTGCTGAGGAATTTCATCACCGCTCGTGACATTTGACCGCTGCTGCTGTGGTCCGCTGGCTGCGTTTCCTCCACCATGATTTCCAGCCTGGATCGCCGTAACGTGGCCGTGTTTTTCACGTCAAAAGCATAATCCAGTGGACTCGAAAGCTCGTCTAGAGTTCCCACTTGCGTGCGTATGTCCATCGCTTTGCTACTGACACCGCAGCTCGACTGTCATTCTGTCATCTCCAAGCTTTTCCCAGCAGGATCACCATCTCTTCACGCTTCATGTTCACCTCACCACGGTGTACCCTTCCCCGTCAAGCGCGACCCTTTTGGGCTCATAATCTGTTAAACGTTGAGGTGCCGGTAAATCCACCAAGAATCTTCTCGGATCATGAAAACGTGAGGCTCATCCTAAGGCAGAAGACTACTAAAAAGAGAGCATCAACAGCACACGGGCAATTATACCCGTGTGTCGAGACGCAGCAGCAGCATCTGAGAATGGAAGTCGCAAAACGGGTATGTGTCACCGGAGCCCCAAGTCACTCAAGACTAAAACGAGAGGCAGCTTTCCTGGGATGATCGCGTAGACCTGATACGGCGGATTCTGATACAAGCTCGCAAAACTAGAGCTAACAGACGGAGACGACAGGTCAGACAGTTAAGACATAAATTGTTCACGGAGTGTAGGACACGGGAGCAGTGGATACCAGTAAAGGCGGAAGAGGTCGTAAGAGGAAACACGTTCAGGAAAGGACGAAGCCTATGGAGGACGGCAGAGGAAACCAGGTGGATGTTCCGCGGAGCTGCAATTTGGGAGAAAAATCAAAGGGTAACACACATCATTTTACCAACATCTGGGGGATCGAGCAGGGACTGCTCAATAGCGGATAATTTGCCATGGTCTGGAGTAATATATTCAGCAAGCGCCATGGCCAAGTCCAGATCCAAGCCGTGCAGAGACACGTGGACAAGCAGGTACATATCCCACCGGATCGAACAGTGACAGTGAAAAATAATCAATCACTTCTCGCAGACATTGATGAAGACGAGGTCACCTGTGCGATCAAAAAGGTTGAAAGGACGGATAGCAGCAGGAGTCGATAGATTAGCTAATGATTTTTGCAAATATTTTGCTGGGTATCATTGCTGCATCGCTTTGTTGGGAATTTAACTGAAATCCTACAAGGGGGAAACCGACTGCCTCCTTTCTCAAGGGACTAGTGATACCGCTTCGTAAAATTGGGGACTCGACAAACGCGATGGACTACGCAGCTCATGGACAGCTCATGGACAGCTCATCGGAGTAGCAACAAGGATTCGTACAAGGACGCAGGGTGGACACAGCTATGACACTAAAGCGGGCAACCGTGCAGTCAGGATATCAAAACGTGGAAGATGGAATACCAGACGGCGCGTGTGTACTCTTCCTTGATTTCGCCAAGGCGTTCGATAATGCAGACCGTTATACCTATTTTGGATCCTACGGAAGTTTGGTTTTGATGAGAGATTTGCCCAATTGATGGACAGACTCCACAAGGGCACACGGGCGCAATTTTTGGTGAATTGGGAGTTGTCGCATTCTATACCGGAGAGGTCGGGAATCCGGCAAGGTTGCTCGATGGCACCTTAACTCTTTATTCTGGCTGTGGAACCGCTAGCGCTGATGGCCAAGAGAAATTCCCGCATCCGGGGTCTATGCTTTCCAGCTTGGTCCACGACAGAACACCGGTTTTCAGCGTTCGGGGATTATTCCACTATTTTGCTCAAGAAATTGAAGTATATTGAGCGTGTAATGAAACAGGTGGACAGTTTCGGAAGGCTCTCAGGCCTGAAAATCCAGAAAGATACAGAATCATGCTTCTAAATCAAACACAGACGCTAAAAATATTCATGGACATACCGGTTCTGGACCATTCCGCAACAATAAAATATCAAAGGTATGACTTTAGAGATGGAAATCTCACGGAAATCAAGTAAGCAGTACAGATATAAGCTATCCGAAGACGAATGGCGACAGCAACGAGGTGTGGATTTTCTACCTTGGAACGAGTGCAGCTGTTCAACGCTATTGTGCTGCAATCCTTTTAAGGCGAAATGGTTCAGCCCGACCCCAAATTTAATCAAGTCCTTGATCAAACTCCCGAAATCCTTTATATGGACAAACAGTCTACAGATGGAGGCGATGAGGCATAAAATCTCTCCAGGTCTACTATACCTACCAAGGAAAGTGGGCGGGATGGGACTAATAGCGATACCACTAGCCCTAAAAATTTACCAGCAAAAAATCTCGAAAAACACTCTATTTACAGGCTGGCATGGCTTCAATGGTGCCAACTACTTGACGGAACCGGAGAGCTCCAAACTATCACGCCACAGATAAATAGAGGGATACCTTATATTTGGAACTTTACCAGAACTAGCAATCCGGATACTCTTTCGTTATTTAGGCGAATGTTAGGGCCTTCATCGGGACAATTATTACACGTACGGCGAAGAGCCCAAGAACACATCAAAAGGCCCCTGCGAGATCTACACAGGAAGGTAGGCCCATCACACAAAGGATTGATTGATGGTGACATAATTTGCACCGAAGCTGATCCGGAAATTTTTCCGGATCCAGTATACTTTGACAACCAGGCCAAGGTTTTCTGGGGAAGCTATTATTGGGCAGGCAATCCATGGATTATTGATGATTCAGGTTCAATTTTATCGGCGCGATAATTCAATCGGAATAAACAAGGGACTATTGCCTCCCACATCTGGAGACGTTCAGAAAGCGGATATGAGTGGGTCGTGAAATCAGTGGATCGGTGTAACCATACCAGATGGAAACTAACTAAATTGTTCGTGGCGCTAATTTTATGCTCCCCGCGTCCTCCGGCGGGAGCGCAAATTGGAGATCCGGGGCCTCTTGTACCACACCTTCCGCCGGGACCATGGGCTCATTTGACCTGCGCGCTGACTCATTCGGGTAGCATACGAGTTAGTGAGGAGGGACGGAACGATACATGCGAGGGAAGAAGGGGTAGGAAGGTCGTGGGTTTTTCAGTTGATGGATAGTGGAGCTGACGATGTGGAACTCCCGTTGATCATGAATAGTGGAGCTGGCGATGTGGAACTCCCGTTGATGATGGATAGTGGAGCTAACTTATCACTTCTCCATATTTATTTAGCAAGGAAGCTGAATGTGGTGGTGGAGATGTAAAAAAGGCTTAAACAGGAGACAAACGGAATCACATGGAGGGAAGAAGGGGTAGGAAGTTTGTGGGTTTTTCCGTCGATGATGGATAGTGGAGATGACGATTTCAAACTCCCGTGGTGATGGATTGTGGAGCTAACATATCAATGCTCCATACGAATTCAGTAAGAAAGCTGATTGTGGGGGTGGAGAAGTAAAAAAAGGCTTAAATAGGAGACAAACGGAATCACATTGAGGGAAGAATGGGTAGGAAGTTAGTGGGTTTTCTACCCCCATAGCAGTATTTCGGTTGTACAATGGGAGTTATAAAAGGGATACAACCGAAAAATTATGACGGTTGCGGTACGAAAAAGTTATCGAAAAGTCTATCACGCTCCCTTGGCAAATTGCACGAAGGAAATATTGGAGAAATGGACCGAAGCCAGGAGCGCAATAAGTGGAATATTTACCTCCAAGAAGGAGACGGAACCCAGTTTTGGCTACAAGGCAACGTACTTACAGACTACCAAGTCTGGGTTCACTACAGAGTGGTTGCAATACAGCTGAACACCTTTTACAGGTTAGGAAGAACCATCAACGATGTCCTCTGAGTTTAGCATTCTCGGAAAATGATCATAGTATTGAGCACGTCCTTTGGGCCTGTGGCAGGGCACAGCAATAGTCTTGCTGGTATGGACAAGAAGTACCAGCCGAACTACGGCGGCAAAACATCAACGAGTGATCGCGGCAACCCGAGCGCTGGGCATTAACGGTCAGCTGATAAAAAGATAATGGAGGGATGCGGCGAATATTACTACGACCTATTCACACATTTACAACGTATCTGGTGGGGCATTTGTACTATTGGATGGGCGAAATTATGGCAATATAGGAACCAAGTACTTTTCACGCATCAAGCAAGCCCAACAGGGGAATTCGCGAGGCAAACATGGTTTACAACGCTTGCACAATTGAAAGCGTTAGCGCCTTACCAACAAAGCAAAGTGGATGGATTGAGAATGAGTTATTGTCTCCAGTGCATGGAACACATTAATGTAAATGAAGCACGCCGGGAATCCGGAGCAGACTACCAGGAAATATTCGAACAGACAACGCGCACCGCAAAAGAAACTATCTACGACAAGTTAGAGGTTTACAGAGTAGCTAATAGTGTTTAACATCAATTAGAAACTACTTACTACTACTACTAATCTGTTAAACCTTAGGGGAAAGGTAGCTGAAAAGTATTACATGTAGAGGTTTTCCAACTCACTCATAGCTCCTAGCCCCCTCCCTATGCATCTGGGCCCCTTCATCGTGTAACGACAACTCGGTACCATCCATCCGACACCAGATGAATATACTTGCTTAGCGTATGTCCGAACTGACCAATAGAAAAATAGATTGCTGTTTTTAGTAATTCCAATAGAGCCACTTAGGGATAGTTTTAACGACTGGCCGACGCATAAATGCTTTAAGGCATACTAAATTGTAGTCATTCGCATATTCGACCACCCAGCCGCCAGAAAAGTACATGTTGTCTCGTCTCACACAGACGAGACAACCCCACACACTATCATACCTGAGTTTTTGTTGAAATTTGAAGTTTAAATTTGAATGGATGAAATTAATTTAGGACGTCGCACACAAAATGGTTTCGAATTCGAAACTACGCAAGAGTTTCAAAGCTATTTTCAAGACACTCCGCATGCATGTTTTCATTGCTAAACACTTTCTAGTATACTTTTGTATTACTAAAGTCACTGTTTTCGTTTGCTTCACGCCTACACTACAACAGCTATTCTACTACAAGTCAGTGTTGGTATAGTATTATACACACGACTGGAATATTAGTTTGGTGAAATTTGTCAACATCAACTACGCTGATATTCATCCCGGACTCGAGGAGATGGACGGTAACACCTTTGAACAAGTTTACATGTCGTGTGCGAAGTACGCGAATGTAAACCCATCCCCAACATTGTCCATAATGCAAGCAGGGCTTTGTTTGCAAGCCGTAGGGGACTAAGGGCTTTTGGTAGGGTTAGGTGACTGGTCAATGGACCTTCTTGACGCTATCAATAGCCTCTACCCACCCAGCCGACATTTGATTGGTATCTTGCCGACACATTATAACGGCAGTGCAAACAAGATATGCTTTAAGGTATAAAAAGATGTAGTCATTCGCATATTCGACGAATATCAGCCACCCAGCCGACATCGGACGTGACAGAAGTATAGGCTTCGACGACCTGGCACGACGTAAGAATCAAGCTTATGATTTCAAAGATCGAGAAGGGCGATATCAAGATCAAGTATAAGAACACACAAGAGGTGATCGCGGATCTCTTCGCAAAACGTTCGGGCACACCGATGCTGAAGGTATTGCAGAAATCGGTGGGTTTATTGGGTCTAGAAAAGATGTAACTATTTTCAGCTAGGTTCGAGGTAGTGACTGGACTAAGTCTAATATTATTATGTTTGAAGTTGCACCTTGAACCAAAAGTTGAAAATAGGTATCATCAAATTACATATTTTAGGTTAAGTATATTTTAGTCCGATCTAAATATATCTCCCTCTCAATAGGAGGAGAAACTTTCTTATACTTTCCGCAAGTGTTTTTACTCGCTTCTTTACTGGTAGTTAGTGGATTTAAGTAAGCGTGGACAAATACGTTTGAATTAGCAGGTAGAAATATATCGTAGTGGATTATATTTTGCTAAAAGCTTAATGACTAAAACCAAGGCTAAATTACTAATGTTTCAAAATACGGTAATAAGGATAAGGAAACACTACAAGTTATAAATTAACATGATTTTTCCAGCTCGCAGACATCTGCAATAGAAAATTGTCAAATATACATCATCAGGCTGTGAAAGCAAAATCAATAAGCACTAACTACCCCATCTGTAGTGATTTCTGCTAAGATTGATGGAACAGCTGAAGATTCCGCTTTGGGAATGCTTGGCGACACAAACAGAAATGAAAGCAAGGAAGCGTAAGCCGTATTAATGAACAGAATTGGAGTCAAATTGCTATTTTGGTCAAATATGGTGACCGCTGTTTACGAGGAGGGGCTTATTGCTTAGCATGGAGTGCGCACCGGGCACAAGCTCACGTGAACAATGAAGCAAAGGACTCGGCTAATGTGTCTACTAGACCCACAGGGTGTAATGGGTTGAATGACGTCAAATGACGTCGACCAGCAGCTGCTCAAATGCAACCGTACCTCGAATATTTTAGATAGGTACAGCAGCGAGGCGTCTCATACCAAGATTGCCGTCGAGAAAGTTGTAGTAGATGCTTTGTATGTAAGAAATCTGCGTTGGTCTTGGTATTGAGAGTGTTGCAGAAGTTAATGGTATTTTGCATCGAGTGCTTGATGGAGGCCAAGTCACTTTCTGAACGGAATGTGGCGATAGACATGCTTATCAATGCATAGAATGCCTTAGATGTATATGTATTAAACATGAGATGGAAAGTTAAAGATTGAGGAAAAGATTGAAAAGTGCGCACTGCCGTACTGTCGGAGTCGGAACACCCTATAAATCTGACTAAGTCCGATTGGGTATCCAATTACAATTTTATGTGGTGTCCTCAAGACGCTATGTGAAATCCGATTGGACACATTATTTTTTGGTATTTGATTTGAATCCGACACATTACGTGCTCTGCACCACTTCTCAGCCCAACGGGTGGACACACTAAATAAATTTCGGTTTAGTCAATTCTAATACTGAATTCTTGCATTATACCGCTACGATTGTTGTGATTGGCGAATGATTCAGTAACAAACCGCTAAGTATTAGCGCCAAAACACCTAAAATAAATGCGTAAAAATTCAATTGCATAGAGCAAAGTGCTGCAAACGCACTAGTGAAAGTTGTATTCGCTCTCAGAAATCCCTTCTGAGATGCGAACACCCACGGGGGGGGACAGATGACTGACTGTCGGAGCGGGGTACTCCGTCCATTCAGGTATTGGTCCGAGCCAGCATCAAGCCGGCTGGACCGGTTACTTCCATCACCTTGGCCGTGACGACTGGGATGATCCATGTTATGTAAAGCTAACCTTGTGTACCCGTCAGCACTGGCGATTACGCTCTCTTGGAGGACTCTAGGGCGAAAAGTTAAAAGTCGGTAAAATAGGCGGACGAGGGTTAGGACTAGGATTGCTCCTGGGCGGAAATCTTCACCGGGGAGCAGGCTGGCGAAATATTTGATATATACTGCAAAGGTTGGACCGAGAATAATCGATCGGCCAGCTTACCCAAAGATAATAATGGGGTTACTCCAATCTTATGTGTAATTAGGGAATCCAAATAATACTCCACAATCTTCCACAGTAAGCCAAAAATTCACCACACTTTCCAATAGAAATAAACCGTGTTCCAAACACGGGCGACTTGAGTTGAGTATAAGTTTCACGACGACGACCGGTCAGGGGACTTCCGGTGGGTTCCTTTCAACCTCCCCCGTGCAAACCAATAACAACTAGAGGGGACCTTGTTAATCCTCTGCTGTGAACCAATGATGACCTGCGATTTAGAAAGCGAAACGTATACTGATTTTTATCCCTAGATCCAATATAACATTTTGTGTACCCTACCCAAAATAACCTGGCTGGATGGCTATGTTCCTTACCTGAAATAGCGCGACTAGCTCCACCTGGACGGTTTTTGTGTACTGTACACCAAATAGCCTGACCAGCATCGATAGCCATCCACCTCGACCTGGACGAGACCTGGCCGCTGACTCCGACTCTCTCTTCGCGGCCGCCCATCTACCTTCGGTGGTCCATCCGGCCTCTACAGGGGCATAACTTACCCTGGAGCCTCTCATATGTCCTTTTTTTTAACAATCCGCCCTTAGCCACCTACCGCCACCATCAACCCATTCAGCCCCACTTGGTCCAGCCGGCCGGTTTCTGGCTAACCTGTCTCTAAGCCTCCGGATCACCTTCGTTTAGCCTGTTTCCATGCCTTGTAATGATCTGGCGTTTGCGAATGCTCCCGAACATCTCTGGCAGCTGTCCTCCAGTGCCCGCACGCTTCGCCGCAATTTAAGCCAATCAAAAGGCACACTCGACCAGGTGTATTTCACACCCGGCCTTTAACTCATTCCGAAGTCGCTTCACCACAGCCGCCCCTGAGTCTTGTCGCAGCCGCACAACGGTTGGGGCACGACCTCACCTGACACAGTACTTTTTACCCCCCCCACAAATGCCCAGATTCGGTAAGTTTGCAGTCCAACTTTTCTGATGGCCTTCATGGAGCTGGCCCACAGGCTGGCCCGAGGTCTCATCTGCCCGTTCTCTGGCCACCACTTGATGTATTCCCAGTTCAGCAGGTCGACGAAGATAACATCTGTCGGGTTACCCTAGTCGTCGATGACTCACCATCCTGCGGGGTGGAGATCGCGGGTGCGTCAGCTTCTTCCCGTACCCCTGACCTGGTATTGTCCCCGGCTGATATCGATATGGCGCTCCACATTTACGGTCAGGTCTGCGGGGACAAGTTGACGGACACTGTTTCCTCCCTTCAAATTGATCTCCGATCAAGCCGACTCCGCAGTTCTGGAACAGCGCTGCACTCTTCTCTGTACAATGCTGGATCGTACTGGACCTCAAATTTCCGAGCTAAAGAGTAGTCGCCAGGAGGCTAGGGATGAAGTAGCCCGTCTTCGGGCTGTTGTAGGCCAGCCCTGCATAAGGCCACTGCACCATCTGATCCTTCCTCCGAAGTGGCAGAACTAAGAAATCGGGTGGAGGTACTGACTGCACAAGTGGATAGCCTCGAGCATATTCAGGCAGGCCTGGTTCAAGCCCTCGCTTCGGTCACCCGCCGAGCTGGTGAGGCTACCGTCCGAAGTTCATCTTCGGAACCGAGCGATCTTCGACGCTAGGTGACCGACCTCGAGGACCGGGTCGCCAGCCTGACGAAGGAGCGGGACCACCTTCATATACTGGCGGACGTCGTTGAACCTCTTCGGGTCGCTAACCAAGAGATAGTCCACCGTTCGAAACTTCAGCGTAAGTTGCCCGCCAATTTCTGTACTGTTATCCCATTGCTTATAGTCCGTGCGGCCGTGCTGTTTTGTTGTCCAACAACTAGAACAGCTGAGGATCGATCTGCCGAAGCTTCGAAGAAATCTCAGGAGCTGTTGCACCTTCATAGCCGACACCGCCAAGTTTCTGAGAAGTTAGACGCCATGCGGGATGACCGGGACCACCTGCAAGAATCCATGCTCAGGCCCTCCGCCACATTTCTTCTCTTGAGCAGCAGCTGCACGAGGACTCCTCCAAACAGCAGAGACTGCGGGCCGAGATCTGCCAGGTTCGATTGCAATATTATGACGCTTGTTACGGACTGGCCCGGGCCGACCATGCGAACGTCTTCTGTGTGAACTGCAGGACCAGCTCGAAGAGACCCGGATTCGGACTGCCCCCGTCACGCAGGCCCCTCCGCGTGTTCGAAAGACTATTTTTTAGACGTCCTGAGTATTGTGGACAGATGGAAAGTTTTCTCGCCGCAAACGTTCCTGTCATCCGGCCTGGCAGAACGGAAACCGGCTAAGGGTCCGGCTGGTTCCGATCCGTCTTCGACAAGCCCCAAACGGAAGAAGCGGGAGGAGCCCCCTCTTCTGCGCCAGTGATATTTGGTCGATTCGGACAGTGATCTGGACCACGTCTCAGACAGCAAATCGGGTTCGCCTCCAGCGACGACGGCTGCAGTACCCCCACTCACTTTTCAGCGCTACCTGATACAAAAGCTGGCCTACCGTCCGGCTAGGAAGCTGACCCGCCATCCGGCTCGGAAGTTGGTCCAGATCCGCCCTCCAGCGTTTTGAATACGACGTTGACGAAGACGAAGACTATCTCGACCAGCAAGTGTATGCTGCATTGTTCCAATAGCGCGGATCGCAGACGTCACCTCTTAATTTCCAATGGCCGAGCTGACTCTTACCTGACTCCAGACCAGATCATTGATTTGCAAACCCCACCGCCAGCTGGCTTTAGCTCTGGGGAGTACGAACTTACTCATCCATCGCTGCCTTTCAGCGCTAGACACCCTTTGACTGTCGAAGACACTTCCAATCCTAAGATAGTGTGGTAAAGCGATCAGAAAATATTGAGAATGAAGTGAACCACACATGGCCGTTGATTGGTGACGATGGAACACCCATCAACATAAGACGGTTGATGGGTGGGAAAGGCCGACTGCATTCACGACGATAGGGTGGCAGACAACGGGTATTCGTGATGTGAAGAAATCCGCCAGGTACTGTCATTACGCCCAGTCCCAGACACTGATGGAACGGTAGAGATCACGATCATGATCATGATCACAATTACTAAGTGGAGTTCCCGTGGATGTACAACGAGTGGGAAATACAGCAATTGGAGACATGACGCGTCAGGGACAGTCATCTAGCCGATCTACGAACTGTGTAGTTGTTGAAGGGGATTATGACACGAAGTGTTGGCTCGATCGGCAAGATATGAAGATCAGATGTGGAATGAAATGGGGCATGTGGAATAGCGAGTTGTATGAGTGATGATGACCGATGGATTTATCCGAGGATGACGAGACAAGGCCCGATTAGGCCCGATCAGCCGAGATCAGTGTGATATGGTTGCCCTGACGGGGTATGAAGGTCGGAAGTATGGCTGAGCAGATGAATGAAGTCGTGATTATGGTGACCCAGAGAGTTCCCGAGGTGATCAAGGGCTGATCGCCCTGATCACCGCCTGATCACCCAGCTGACCACTATGTCGATCGTGATGGGGGCTGATCAGCCTCTGATCAGCGTCCAGACGCGAAGGCAAGTAAAGTTCTCTATTAAGTCGGGCTGGATGTGAAGGGAACAAGTATCAGAAGGGCAGATCTCAAGTGGTTTCCAAGTTGTTTATCGAAGATCGGGATGGTTTGAAGATCGTTATAGGAGTCGGGTCGAGATCAGGGCAGAAGTGGTACAGATCAGCTTGAAGGTGCAGCTAGGATGGGCAAGGTGGTGCTATGCGACCGTGCGACGAAGTGAATAGGTTCGAAGTATAAATCAGGCATGGGTTGGTGTATGGTACACTAGGTATAGGACATTGCATATATAATAACAGGTTTTGATTTTCCCCCTAAAGCAAAGAGTCGCTCCGCCACGTGTTGCGGTCATTGGGAGCACAGGGTTGACTAGTCCCCTCTTGCTCAACTAATTCCCGGTTAAGACGCGCTTAGACGCATTTTGGCTTACCGGAAGACCCCCGACGGGTTTGTTTTAGGTGATCGAACCTCACCCTCAACGCACACGTGTTTGGAACACGTCATTAATATTGGAAAAGGTTTTGTGGAGATAACGTTTGTGGATTACTGTGGAAGTGTAACCACCCCCGATCAACGGGTACACGAGGTGAGATGAAGATAAACATAGATCCTGACGCGCATGAAGACCGGCCAGATGACCGGGAGGATCAGATCAGTCACCATAATGGTGATTCATCTGATTCTGATTGCTGATCAGGATCAACGGAGTACCCCCTCCGATAGTTGGTCGTCCGGGCCAGTGGGTATCCGGATTCCACCCAAGACTTCGGTCATGGATTTGGAAATCGGCTCCACCACAATGGTGCGCGTGCCCGGATCACTTGGTGACTCAGGATATCACCGTGATTCCTTTGATGATGAAAAAGATGTGAAAATCAAAGTGGAGGAAACTTTTTCGGGTGTATTGGAGGAAGGCGTATCGCCTCCGATGCTGTCCATATCTAAAGGAAGCGATGATCGACCTGGTCTGGTGGAGTGCCAGGTCGAGATTAAAGATGAAACAACTCCCCACATGGCCCCGATCGGGGCCGATCTGGGTTATAGTAAAGTTGACTATAACCCAGGAAAGGATCGAGGTGTTAACCTTGATCCTATGCATAAGAAGAAAATGGAAAAAGACAGAAAAAAACATGGGGGCGGATCATTGCGATCCACCTAAAAAATATGTGAAACCTAAACCGAAGATCTTCGAGGAAGACGAAGAGAAGATCGAACCAGCCGAGAAGACCACTGTCCAAGATGTGGAACGACTGTTCTATCTTCGAGAGTTTCACAAGTTCCTGGCTACCAACCGAGTGATGAAGATCATTAAACCTAAGATCATCGGGAAGCTTGAAGGTCGAGCGACCCGGCCGGTGATCACAGGCAGTCAACTTGATCTGATCAGGAACCTCTTGGCGCAGATCGACGAAGTTGGCTTCACTACTGGTGCCTTCGATGTGAATATGCTTTTCGATCTGGATCAAGAGACGATCAGAGAGGCTATGACAACTCTGTATGATCACCTTGCCTCGTTACTAGGGGCGAACCCAGTGGTTCAGTCGCCGATCGCGGATCCTTCGCACCGATCACAGTTGGTTGAGTATCCTATGGATATTGAGTCGATATATCAATCGTCATCACAATCTGGAGCGGCCTCCACCGACTCCTCGGTTGGGATCACACGTATGACGTTGGGCCCGAAAGGGATCAAGCAGATCGACCCCAAGATCGAGTCGCAGAACAGGAAGAGAAAGCCTGAACCTGGTCGAGTCGGATCGGACGATAGTTTTGAAGATGCTCAGGAAGTGCCACAGACCAATCCGACTCCCAACACTGGTCATACCAACATGCCGGAGGTCCCAGAGCAATTAAAAACCATGTTCGCGACTATGATGAACCGATTTGCGAGTGAACAATATGGATTACCTCAGTACACACCTGGACAAGGACAACCATGGCGATCAGCATCGAACATGAATCAGTCCGCTGAGAAACCGGTCAAGAGACCCGTGGACGTGGATATGGAATCAGTCCGATCAGCCGGAATTGTTCGTTCGATATGCCAGGCCGATCACCAAGATCGATTTCACAGATCACCCCCACGGAGTGATGTGGACATGGAGTCAGAAGGTGAGATCAGTCAGCATTTCGATCCGGATGATCTGGACATTGAGATGCCTCGTAGGGCGAATATGGCCTCCGCGCAGGCATTTGACAGTGAATCCGGAACGATCACCCGAGTGCGAATGTCTGCGATCTCGGAATTGAAAGATTTCACCGGCAAGGATATGGATGATGATCAGGCCAGAGCTTGGTTAAGTCGGACTAAGTCAGCTTTTCTGAGGGACAAGACACCGGAAGGTGAAAGATGCCTGATCTTCGCTGATCTAATGAAAGGTCCGGCCAAGAACTGGCTTAAACAGCTGAGTCGAGAAGTGCGTTTGAAGTGGCCTCGTTTGTGTGAAGAGTTCGAAGAACAGTATTGCAATTCGGGGGTGTCTGTCGCTAGACAGTACTATCACATGAAGAAGAGATCCGACGAGACGCCGATCGAGTACTTACATCGGTTGAATGTTGCTGGTCTACGCGCGAAAATGCCGATCAAGGACCCACGGCACCCGGATATAGCCCGCGAACATGTCGAACACTTCATTGGTACTCTGGATAATCGCGATCTGGCTGATCAGCTAACCCTGCTCCGTATAAAGGACTCAGAACAACTGGAACTGACTCTGAGGACGCTGCAGCGGGCCAAGAGTCGACAGCCCAAGGTCGAGGTAGGATCGAACCGGTACCGGTCAAAGCCACACCCTGATCAGGGCAAGATACCGGCAGCACGACCAGCCAGAGCGATTCGAATGATCGCGAAGGAATCAGACAGTTCGGGTTCGGAGGAGGAAAGTGGTCAGTCGAGTCTGAGCTCGGACGAGGAACAGTACCGTCATATCTTTACGACGGAACCAGTGTATCGCCCGAGATCATCGGCTAATGGCATGGACGGACGGAAACCTGGTGGTATCATACCTGATCAGGACCGATCTCGTAAGAAATGTGTGCATTGTGGATCGACCAAACAGGCGATGGACGCCATGGCGCGCAAATGAACACGCGGAAGCAAGTGGCACGCGATGATACTCCATCCATCTCCATCGGCGAATCCAAACTCGAGCAGAACGGACCTTCGGAAGTGGCCAAAAATACGCTCGCCATCTCGCTACAAAGACTATGTCATGTGAGTGAACGGCGAACGCCACTACACGGGTTCTGGGCAGGAACGGCCAAGCCATTCGATCCTAAAATATCAAGGTACCCTAATCATTCCCTGCGGTCAACAAAGTGGCGGAACTCGAAGAAATGGCGGCTATGAAGGCGAAGGGCGGTACTCGAAGAAATTCCAAGAGAGCGAGATGCTTAGTGAGTCTCAGGCGATTTGAACAATGTAGGTGTATGCTACAAGACGCTCGAGGCTTCATTGTGCGGTTTAAGCCAAGGATAATCGCCCTAGGGAGCAGCCGGAGATCGAACTTATCCAGTCGCCCGCCTGGATTGCCTGTGGTAATGGCAGCCGAGCTCGATATGAAACTTAACTGAGGAGACATCAATACGGCGTATTTACACACCTGTCAACAGATCCCTCAGTACGATCGATAGAGGGCTTCCCGTGCAACGACACCGACCACGTGCAGGCTGTTCAAGGAAGGACCTCGGCAAGATTTACGGCTTGAAGGACCAAGGCTTGCTGACCGACTATCTTGTCATTGAGATTTGCGTCCCTGGAGAAATATGGGTAGTGTACAGTGACGGAAACAAGTGCAGATACCCGATGGAGATTAACGCCCGATTGGCACCTGCCATGGAAGAAGAGAACACTGACGTCGTTGACTAGTGCACCTGGCGACGGGTACTCGCCCAAATATGATTTATTTTTTATCTGCTTTTTCGAGATGTTGCTCTGAATACATGAAGTCGTGATAAAATACCTTTCCTAAAACACAAGAGAGGGACCACTGAATCCGGCGGCTAACTTGGCACGATGCCTCACTAGACGAAGCGAGCGATGGACTGACTGATTAGACAGCCTCTTCCCGTTTATCACTATCATCCCCGTCGAGGTGTTTCAAGTACTCATCAAGTGTCATCTCGCCACGAATCAAAACGGGCCGCTTACGTCCAAGAATCGCCTCTTCATCCACGTACACGGCGCGCACGTCGCTCATGTCAGGTATATCAAACATCGTATCCATGAGAGCACGCTCAAAAATCGAGCGGAGGCCTCGTGCGCCTGTATTCTTTTGAAGCGCGGATTCTGCCACCGCTTCCAGTGCGCCATCCGTGGCGTGAAACTCTACGTCGCTTAAAGCAAACAGCGCCTTGTATTGTCGCACAAGACTGTTCTTTGGCTCGGTAAGAACTCGTATCAATTCATTTTTCGAAAGTCCTGTCGTGCTCACAAGCATCGGAAAACGACCAATGAATTCCGGAATGAGTCCATACGAAATTAAATCCTCAGGTTCCGCTTGAGATAGTACGTGACCAATCTGATCGCTGTCTTTCAACCGCATATTCGGCATCTGCGCACCAAATCCAATCGACGATCGCGCTGTTCGGCGCGTTACCTGCTTCTCCAGACCTGCAAACGCACCCCCACAAATAAACAGAATGTTGGTCGTGTCAATCGTAATGTACTCGCCCCGCGGATTCTTGCGACCTCCTTTTTCCGGTACATTCACCATGCTCCCTTCAAGGATTTTTAATAGTGCCTGTTGAACTCCTTCACCGGACACGTCGCGTGTGATACTCACGTTTTCACTTTTCCGCGTGATTTTATCAATCTCATCAATGTAGACAATCCCACGTTGTGCAGCTTCCAAGTTGTAGTTGGCCGCCTGGTACAATTTAAACAAGACTGACTCGACGTCTTCACCTACGTACCCTGCTTGCGTCAAACACGTGGCATCGGCAATCACAATCGGTACTTTGGCCAGTCGCGCCAGCGTTTTGGCCAAAAGCGTCTTGCCGGATCCCGTTGGACCCACAAGCATAACATTAGTTTTGTCCAGCTCCACGCCCTCTAGATACTGTAATTTGTCTTCCAGACGTAACTTTGTTGTCTCACAAGCTGTACTTGACTCTGCCACGTGAGCAATACGACATTCCGACGTCTCTTGCTTCATTCCCGTCGACTCTTTTGCGTCTTCCTTTCCTGGTTCCTGATATATCTCCTCCAAGAACAATCGACGAGTGTTTCGCAACGTCCGCGAGTCATTCACGTCAACAGGTTGGCGAATTCCACTTCCCTCGCGTGAGTGCTGTTGCGTTTCTGCGTTGGACATAGTACAAGCTACTTCTGCTTCTTTTTTTGCTCGTAGTAGCTCCATCGCATGCAGACGCTTGTAATGGTTGTGAACACCCACTGCAAGTGTTTTCTTCACTTTATCCTGCCCAATCACGTAATCATTCAATCCTTCGTAAATCTCTCGTGGCGTCAACACACGCTCTTTTGTGTCTGCGGTAGCTCCATGAAACACTTCATTGGCTAGTTTTTCATACTCGCCATCAGCATTCATGCGGCCATGGCGCATATAATTGGTACCATTGTACATTGGTCCACCCCCCAAGCTCGAGACACGAGTCGTTTGCATTCCTGGAGAGAGCGACGAACTTAACGAGCTAAGTGCTGCTGCCGCCGCGGCATTGCGGAACGTAGGACTTGGTCGTGCCAGAGGCTGCGCCTTGAGCGCATAGTGTAAGTTGCAGTTCACGCACTTGACGACGTCGCCCTTTTTAAACTCGGGAGGAGAACAAGAAGTTGAAGTTGCTGATGACGTATTCAATGTGGTGGTTGATGAAGGATTTGATGACGTCGACTTGTCCGCACTAAGCGGCTCTGCATGCACGAGGGGCGTGCTGCACTGTGGACAACAGAGAGGGTCTCCAACGATTGCTGGCTTTTTATTTTGCCCATTATTAGAAGGGGGACCTGTTATGAACCTGCAATTGGCGCTCAGCACGTAAAGATCCTCGGTATACGCTGGAGGCGGCAGTGTGGACAGAAGCGAGAAGCTGCGGCATGATGCGGAAACTGGCACACGCATCAACGGCAGACGATACGAGAGACTTGCAAAGGGAAAAGCGTCGGCACAGAGACGGCGGAGCATCATCGATAAAATTTGCCTGGGAAGTCTCGGAGTCAAGGGCCTCTTTCAGCTTGAAGCTAAGAAACGGAAAGAAGAAAGAGTCAGACTATAATTTTGCCAATCAGCTTTCAACTCTCATATTTTGCAATAGAGAAGCAAAATTTTAGGAAAACTTATTGATAATATATGGCGCCAACCGAAAAAGGGAACGAAATGACGTGGTGGCGCATGTTGTTTCGAGCGCTATTAAGCTACCCTGCTCGAAGATGTGTTGAAGTTACATGGAGAACATACTCTACGATAAAACATTAATTTCCCTGAGCCGCTAGTAAAAAATGTGACGACTTTGTTCAGACTATTCGGGTGGCTCAAGCACAAGCTGTTGCGCCAAAAAGTGTGTTGATCCGCTTGGTCTTTCCCCTGCTGTGGTGAATGTGCAAAATTTCAAGGAAGTCGTGCGTGAATATGTGCGAATTCAAGGAGCTTCTACTCGTCTATACACCACGTGTCTTCCATGCTCGTTGGCGCAGTTCGGTTAAGGGATGGTACAGCTGGCCAGGCTGGACTTGAACCCATGGACCCCCATCGGAGTGCCAAATGCGCATGCGTCTACGTGCCGTGGACACACGTTCAAAAAAATACTCTAGACAGAGTCACATCGCAACTTCCGAATAGCTTGTGGGGATAGTTCTGTCCAAGTCGGCTTTCTTTACTCAAGCGAGAACTTCCGCACAATGGACTATTTCCAGCGAAAGCTAGTTTCTAATTTCCATTTCTTCATATCTTCCTCACTTGGAACAAATATACCTGCCTGTTGGATGCCTTGTTGTAATATTGAGCTCCCATTCTCACTATCAACTCCAACTTCCGCCTGAATCTTTCAGCCAGAGTGCACGTGAAGCGCTCCGAGTTCCTGGCAGGAGTTTTTTTAACTCGCTACAAACAAGTTTTTATCATCATTTTGAGCCGCTATTTGGGTGCGATAGCTTCTATACGAACTAATGAAGCAAAATGCCCGATTAGAACAACGCTAGGAAACGGCTACTTGTAGATAAGAATAAATTTCCATTTTAACGCGATCGCATGCGTCCATGGAATCTAAAACAAGCGTATTTTACCATTCTTATAAGACGATGGTGATGCGGTTTATGCAGCCAGGTGTGGCACCTGTGGCTAAAGAGGAATTACGTATCGAAGCACGACGGCAGCGCGAAGTGGAGCGACTCAAGAAACTCGGACCTGGTCGTCTTCGAAGCATTGGAGTACGTGTTCAATATAGTATCATGCATTTCTCACTCAAACTAACTCCCTCACCATCGTCTTCCAGGCCGATATCGTGGGCTTAAAGAACCAAGTCGACGAGCGAGAACGTCAAGAGGCACTGGATCGTCAAGTGCAACGCGCTACTGAGGCGGAAGACGCGGAAATTCGACGGTATTTGCTTCAAGTCGAGTCGGAAGATGCGCTGGCAAAACGTCGGGAGCTTCTGACTCTTCGTAATGATTGGGACCAGCAAAGTGCCACCACGCGCCACACGCGTGCTCAAGATGCTTCGATCCGTGCTCTAGGTATCGATCAGGACAATTGTGCCAAAGGAGCGGCACAGAAATTCGAGGGTGAAGACATGACACGATTGGAACGTGCGCGGCTGCAAGCAATGCAAATGAAACAATGGACAATCGAGAAAATGGCCGAGGAAGCTCAACGGACTACACAGGAAAGCGCGGAACAAGCTGCATACATGGCACAGCTAGTTCAGATCGAGCAGTTGATGGAAGAGCTGCACCAAGGGAACGAGAAAGAACGAGCAGCTGTGTCGGCAGAAATCAGTCGATTCAATCAACGTCTTTTGGCTCAACAGCGTCACGAAGAGAGTAAACGACAACAACTGGAGCAAGAAGAGAATGCGCGGGAGATTCAACTCACTCTTAGTAGTAATCTGGTGAGTGAAAATCCACTACAAGCGTCTCTTCCTGGCAATCAGCGAGTGCGGGTAGATCACTGGAAAGGTCTGTCCGACGACCAGACGAAGTGTTTTCTGCGTCAAAATGATGATCTACTGGATGAAAAAGCCCGGCGCAAGCAACAAGAACGCGAAGAGCAGGAAAGTGACGCACGAAATCAGCAGAAACTACATCGAGCACTAATCCTGGAAGATTATCGGGCTCAACAAGAACGAGCACGAATCGAAATGGATCTTCGAGCCACTCGCGAGTTGCAAGCTCAAGAGGCAGCCAACCGAGAAAAAATCAATGAGGATCTCGCTCACGGCAAGTTCGAACCAAGCTTTTTCCAGAACTTTGGACGATCGTATCGTTAAAATTGACTTCTTTCATCAATTTACTAACACCATGTCGTTCTCGTTTTCATTAAATCATAACATAAGAATCTTGGCGAATAAAGGATGAAGAAGCGCCGTTGAATCTGCTAATTCTACATAGACCAAATTTGTTCAGCCAAGCCCCCCAAGTACGCTTTTGATTGGTTGAAACCTAGATATATTATCTTTAGACAGCTTCTAATAAGTCCTTTCTTCCTCCGTTGAAGTGCGACCAAGAAGCTCTCCGTGGTCCCAATCGCATATAGGGGACATTTTTGTCCTTGAAGATTCAAATCGTAGTAAATCCGTGGGCCTTGAGGCTTCGTTAGCACCTCAACTCGCTTCGTGGGCGCGGCATCTCCTGTTGAATCAACGAGGTGTGCTTGTTGAGACCGAGGTGCTCCAGGTTGTGGTGAAACATGAATACCGCGGTTTCAAGGTTGCCGCACGCTCTTTTTTTGGCAATTAAACCACCGACACGTCTGGATTTTCCGGAAAAGTAGCCACCTCGGCAAGTTTCCGTATTCAGATGGAAGTGATACCGAATCAACTAGGAGGAAAGCAGCAACTAAAGCAAGTCGAAGCCATGAAGGCGCCATTCCTTGAGCCCCCTAAATTCGTCATCAGTTTCTCTTACAAGGGAGCTAAGTACGCCTATCACGTGGCTTTACCGTGTCAAACGACATGTTTTATGGAGCCCGTGGTCGTGAATGAGGAAGCGTTTCTACAGCGATGGAACATTTTGGAGGGACAAGAGCGAGAACAGCAGGAGATTGTACCGGCCAGCCACAAAGG
>MIQA02007535.1:0-11837 GCA_001887855.2 Sclerospora graminicola | reverse complement strand
GTACACCAACCCCAGATGGTACCAACCCGGCCGGTACACCGAACTCATCTGGTACCAGTCCGAATGGTACATTGTACCCGGCCGGCTCGGCCGGATAGCCACCCATCCCACGCTGGCGCTAGCGATTCCTTGGCGGCTTCCCATCCGATCCGGGTGCCTCCTTCATCCACTAGAACAATCATCTTCCTTCAGGCTCCTTTCACTCATACCTTCCAAACAACTTGCGCCTCGGCCGTCCGCCATCCGCGCCTCGGCCGTCCGCCATCCGCGCCTCGGCCGTCCGCCATCTGCCACTTGGCCGTCTAACATCCGTGGCCTTCCCGTCCGCTTAGCCCGCCTGTTCGACTATCCACGCCCCTTGTCATGTCCGCCAGTCTGATTTCCAGCCTGGCGCCGCCCGGCCGCTTGTAGGCTTCCTCGGCGGCAGCTATCCGATGCCCGCGCCCTTGGTCCGTATTTCCGACAATCAGAATGTGCCCTTTGAAAAGTACTTTGCATTATTTCATAAGTCACTTTACCACAGCCGCCCCTGAGTCGCGTCACGGCCGTGTGGTGTAGTCGCTCTCAGAAAATCTTCCTGAGACGCGAACACCCACGAGGGTCCCAGACGACTGACTATCGGAGGGGGTACTCCATCCATCCGAGTCATGATCTGATCCGGCACCCGGCCGGCTAGATCGGTCACTTCCATCCGCTTGATCGTGACTGCTCGGATGTTGCATGTTGAAAGCTCACCTTGTGTACCCGTCAGTACTGGGTGGTTTGCTCTCCTGGTGGACCCTAGGGCGAAAAGTGTAAATCCGTCCAATAGGGAGATCAGAGTTCGGACTAGGGGTAGCTCCTGGGCGGAAATCGTCACCGGGGAGCTCGTCTGGCAATACACTTGAACTTTTTATAGTGCCGGCTGGACCGAGAATAATCAATCGGCCAGCAAAACCAATAACAACGAAGGGTGAATCCAAAGGTGTATGTAAGGTAGATATAACTCCACACTCTTCCACACTCTTCCACAGAAGGCCAAAATGTCACCATTTCCCAATACTTAATACCGTGTTCAAAACACGGGCGAATTGAGGTGAGTATACGAAGACGCCGCGACTCCCGGTCAGGGGACTTCCGGTGGGTTAACTTAACCTTCCCCGGGTAAACCAATAACAGCAAGAGGGGACCTTGTAAGCCCTCAGCTGCGAACCAATGAAAGCGACTTGTGTTTAAGAAAGCGAAACGTATACTGATTTATCCTATATCCAATTCTCCCTTTTGTGTAACCTACCCCAAATAACACGGCTGTCCAGTCATGTGCCTTACCCGAAGTAGCCCGGTTAACTCCGACTTTGTGTACCCGCCTGGCCGGTACACCAACCCCAGATGGTACCAACCCGGCCGGTACACCGAACTCATCTGGTACCAGTCCGAATGGTACATTGTACCCGGACGGCTCGGCCAGATAGCCACCCATCCCACGTTGGCTAGCGTTCCTTGGGCTTCTCATCCGATCCGGGTGCCTCCTTCATCCACTAGAACAATCATCTTCCTTCAGGCTCCTTTCACTCATACCTTCCAAACAACCCGCGCCTCGGCCGTCCGCCATCCGCGCCTCGGCCGTCCGCCATCTGCCACTCGGCCGTCCAACATCCGTGGCCTTCCCGTCCGCTTAGCCCGCCTGTTCGACTATCCACGCCCCTTGTCATGTCCGCCAGCCTGATTTCCAGCCTGGCGCCGCCGGCCGCTTGTAGGCTTCCTCGGCGGCAGCTATCCGATGCCCGCGCCCTTGGTCCGTATTTCCGACAATCAGAATGTGCCCTTTGAAAAGTACTTTGCATTATTTCATAAGTCACTTTACCACAGCCGCCCCTGAGTCGCGTCACGGCCGTGTGGTGTAGTCGCTCTCAGAAAATTTTCCTGAGACGCGAACACCCACGGGGGTCCCAGACGACTGACTATCGGAGGGGGTACTCCGTCCATCCGAGTCATGATCCGATCCGGCATCCGGCCGGCTAGATCGGTCACTTCCATCCGCTTGATCGTGACTGCTCGGATGTGGCATGTTGAAAGCTCACCTTGTGTACCCGTCAGTACTGGTGGTTTGCTCTCCTGGTGGACCCTAGGGCGAAAAGTGTAAATCCGTCCAATAGGGAGATGAGGGTTAGGACTAGGGGTAGCTCCTGGGCGGAAATCGTCACCGGGGAGCTCGTCTGGCAATACACTTGAACTTTTTATAGTGCCGGCTGGACCGAGAATAATCAATCGGCCAGCAAAACCAATAACAACGAAGGGCGAATCCAAAGGTGTATGTAAGGTAGATATAACTCCACACTCTTCCACACTCTTCCACAGAAGGCCAAAATGTCACCATTTCCCAATACTTAATACCGTGTTCAAAACACGGGCGAATTGAGGTGAGTATACGAAGACGCCGCGACTCCCGGTCAGGGGACTTCCGGTGGGTTAACTTAACCTTCCCCGGGTAAACCAATAACAGCAAGAGGGGACCTTGTTAGCCCTCAGCTGCGAACCAATGAAAGCGACTTGTGTCTAAGAAAGCGAAACGTATACTGATTTATTCCTATATCCAATACTCCCTTTTGTGTAACCTACCCCAAATAGCCCGGCTGGACAGTCATGTGTCTTACCCGAAGTAGCCCGGTTAACTCCGGCCGGTGCACCAACCCCAGATGGTACCAACCCGGCCGGTACACCGAACCCAGCTGGTACCAGTCCAGCTGGTACCGGCCGGCTCGGCCGGATGGCCATCCATCCGAGCTCCCTGGCCGCTGGCGCTAGCAATTCCTTGGCAGCTTCTCATCCGATCCGGTTGCCTCCTTCATCCACTAGAACACTCATCTTTCTTCAGGCTCCTTTCACTCATACCTTCAGAACAAACCCGCGCCTCGGCCGTCCGCCATCCGCGCCTCGGCCGTCCGCCATCTGCCACTCGGCCGTCCAACATCCGTGGCCTTCCCGTCCGCTTAGCCCGCCTGTTCGACTATCCACGCCCCTTGTCATGTCCGCCAGCCTGATTTCCAGCCTGGCGCCGCCGGCCGCTTGTAGGCTTCCTCGGCGGCAGCTATCCGATGCCCGCGCCCTTGGTCCGTATTTCCGACAATCAGAATGTGCCCTTTGAAAAGTACTTTGCATTATTTCATAAGTCACTTTACCACAGCCGCCCCTGAGTCGCGTCACGGCCGTGTGGTGTAGTCGCTCTCAGAAAATCTTCCTGAGACGCGAACACCCACGAGGGTCCCAGACGACTGACTATCGGAGGGGGTACTCCATCCATCCGAGTCATGATCTGATCCGGCACCCGGCCGGCTAGATCGGTCACTTCCATCCGCTTGATCGTGACTGCTCGGATGTTGCATGTTGAAAGCTCACCTTGTGTACCCGTCAGTACTGGGTGGTTTGCTCTCCTGGTGGAACCTAGGGCGAAAAGTGTAAATCCGTCGAATAGGGAGATGAGGGTTAGGACTAGGGGTAGCTCCTGGGCGGAAATCGTCACCGGGGAGCTCGTCTGGCAATACACTTGAACTTTGTATAGTGCCGGCTGGGCCGAGAATAGTCGATCGACCAGCTAAACCAATAACAATGAAGGGCGAATCCAAATGTGTGTATAAGGTAGATATAAATCCACACTCTTCCACAGAAGGCCAAAATAACACCACTTCCCAATACTTAATACCGTGTTCAAAACACGGGCGACTTGAGGTGAGTATACGAAGACGCCGCGACTCCCGGTCAGGGGACTTCCGGTGGGTTAACTTAACCTTCCCCGTCAAACCAATAGCAGCAATAGGGGACCTTGTTAGCCCTCCGCTGTGAACCAATAAAATCGACCTGTGTCTAAGAAAGCGACACGTATACTGATTTATCCTATATCCAATACTCCCTTTTGTGTAACCTACCCCAAATAACTCGGCTGACCAGTCATGTGCCTTACCCGAAGTAGCCCGGTTAACTCCGACTTTGTGTACCCGCCTGGCCGGTACACCAACCCCAGATGGTACCAACCCGGCCGGTACACCGAACTCATCTGGTACCAGTCCGAATGGTACATTGTACCCGGACGGCTCGGCCAGATAGCCACCCATCCGAGCTCCTCGGCCGCTGGCGCTAGCAATTCCTTGGCGGCTTCTCATCCGATCCGGGTGCCTCCTTCATCCACTAGAACAATCATCTTCCTTCAGGCTCCCTTCACTCATTCCTTACAAACAATCCGCCGCCTCGGCCGTCCGCCATCCGCGCCTCGGCCGTCCGCCTTCCGCGCCTCGGCCGTCCAACATCGGCGGCCTTGCCGTCCGCTTAGCCCGCCTGTTCGACTATCCACGCCCCTTGTCATGTCCACCAGCCTGATTTCCAGCCTGGCGCCGCCCGGCCGCTTGTAGACTTCCTCGGCGGCGACTATCCGGTGCCCGCGCCCTTGGTCCGTATTTCCGCCAATCAGAATGCGCCCTTTGGAAAGTACTTTGCATTATTTCATAAGTCGCTTCACCACAGCCGCCCCTGAGTCGCGTCACGGCTGCACAACGGTTGGGGCACGATCTCACTCGAACTCACTTGACCTGATACCGCTCATCCATGCCTCGCTTTGGTACGTCACCCCACTAATTTATAACATTTCCGTGAGCCCGGTCGGTCTCCCCACCGGCTGGCAAGCATGTCCACCAATGCTGACATTATCTTGGTTTACCTCCAGTCTTGCAAATTGACAAGGCCAACGTTTGTCGTCTCGTTCTCGTGGACGACGACTCGCCTGCCAGCGGGGTGGAAATCGCAAAACCGCCGAAATCGTCCCGCACTCCCGATCTGGTGCTGTCGACCGCCGACGCCGAGGCTGCGCTCCGCGTCCACGGCCAAGCCTGCGGCGACCGAGACAGATTGAAGGCCGTCGTCTCTTCCCTTCGGGCGGAGCTTCAATCCTGTCAGGACAACTATGAAGCTCTGTCTCAGGGCTTCAAAACTTCTTGCGCGATGCTGGACCGCTTGAACCCCCGGGTCGCCGAGCTGAAACTCAGTCGCAAAACAGCGGAGGATGAGGTGGCCCGCCTCAGGGCCATTGTGGGTCAGCTTACGGACGCTCTACAGCAAGCCGCCGCGCCATCCGCCCCCATCTCCGAAACGGCGGGGATGGAGAAAAGGCTGGAGATGTTGACTGCCCAAGTGGATAGCTTGGAGCATATCCAAGCTGACTTGGTCCGACAACTCGCTGCTGCCAACCGCCGGGCCGATGAAGCTGCCGTTCGGGGTCCATCTCCGGAAACAATCGCTCTCCAGAAACAGGTGGCCGATCTCGAGCGTCAAGTCGCCATCCTGACGGAAGAGCGAAACCGCCTCCGCATGCTGGAAGACGTCGTCGAGCCCCTCCGGACTGCCAATCGGGAATTGGTCCAACGATCGAAACTTCAGCGTAAGTGCCTCATCTCCTCTTGTGTTGTGACCCAGTCGCTTACAGCCTTTATATTCTTGTCGCTCCGCAGTTCAACAGCTGGAACAGCTGAAGCAGCAGTCCGCTAAAATCCCTGACATGTCCCGAGAACTTTCGCACCTTCGTACCCGACTCCGCCAGGTGTTCCAAGACTTAGATAAAGTGCGGGACAACCGAGACCATCTGCGCGACTCCCACGCCCAGGCCCTTCGCCAAATCTCGGATCTGGAGCGGCAGCAGCAGGAAACTACTTCCCGACAACAGGAGTTGCG
Source organism: Sclerospora graminicola (assembly GCA_001887855.2). Classification (NCBI taxonomy): domain Eukaryota; phylum Oomycota; class Peronosporomycetes; order Peronosporales; family Peronosporaceae; genus Sclerospora; species Sclerospora graminicola. Next base: position 6,143 of record MIQA02007535.1, on the reverse strand, counting down.
TTCTGAGCTATACCAGGCCCGCCAAGAAAATTCCGACGCCCATGCTATACTGGCTCGGGCGGACCGTGTTTGTCATGCCATGCAGGATAAAGAGGATCGTTTTAGGTCCTTGTTGTGTGGACTTCAAGACCAGCTCGAGGCGACTCGGAGCCAGCCGCTCCCCTTTTGCAAGCTCCTCCCAATGTACGGGAATCCGTCTTGTATGTCTTGGGGATGGTGGATCAGTGGAAGACTTCTCCGCCGAACCCAACCTGTAACAGGGTTGCTGTCACGCGGCTTACAATGTAAGTTGCAATGAGGAAGCGTGCAAATTGTGTTGGACCAAATGTAATTTGGTCCTTCTTAGTTTACTTTAAATAAACTCAGATAGGAAAATAATTAATGTATTAATTAACTATCGATTAAGTATATATATATTAATATATATACACTTAGGGACGTGAGTGCTAGAAGGTAAGTTTAAGAGTGAATATATTTATGGTTGGTTAAGAGCTAACTAGTATAATTAGACCTAGACTAATCATAGTAACATGTAGTATAAAACTGATCTAATGATATTTTTATCATTAGATGACTTGTCAGATTCAATTATATCAGAATCCGTTCTCAAAGGTGGATTATGACAACTTATAATCCAATGTTCACAATTTCATGTATTACGACTGAAATTGAACTGTGGTATTTCTATTCAAATATCACTTATGTAATGGTACCCCATTACATCACCCCCACTCAAGCTGGTTGGCCAATAATATATCGTAATATTGGCCAATCGAGTGGTGGCACTTGTTGGTCATAACGATATTCAGTTATAACTCATCTTGACCAAAAGTAATCTAATGGTCATCAAACGCAGCGGTGCTCTTACGGGCACTGCTGATACTTCGAAAACAGACATCACCTCTGCATCGCGTGCGGAGGTGTCGTCGAATGCCGACGCTTCGAACGTAGCGTCGAGGCGCAAGGCATCTTCACAAGATCGCTTGTCTCTCGTGGCAGACGCTGTGGAGGCAGTGTCTAAGCGAGGGCGGGGAGACGTCGCGAATGCAGCGTCTTCCGCGTCTTCACCTGCCGCAAGGCGGGTGTCAAAGAAGAAGTTTAACGACCTCTTCGGGGAGTCATCCGACTCCGAGTATGGGGGCAAGGACGATAATGTCCCTGTCAGCTACTCTAGTGGGGTTAAGACCACCAGGACCGCTTCGCCGTTAAGTGATGGCGAAGTGGCTTCTGACGCCGTCGATTATGACAGCGACAATTCGATGAGGCGGTGGCATGAGGAACGTAGGGCTCCTCCTGGACCTCGTCATTCGCCAGGTCGTAGCGAAGACGACTTCGAGGCGGTAGGTGGTGCCCCACCCGCCAAGAAACATCGTGCGGAAGCGGCCTATACTGCTTCCGATTCACTGTGTCGTGTGGAACGTTATGTTCCGTACGAAGTGGGGTTTTGGACCCCCGCATGGGCTCTTGCCTATGATAGTGGTGGGCATGTAAAACGTGATTGTCAATACCCACTGTTTGACATTAATGCCCTTGACGATTGCGAGGACCTACGCAACCGTCATTTCGATCGTAGTACTGACGATAGACGTCGGTACTTCATCGACCTTTTCTACCAGGCTCGTCACTACACGAACCGGAAAGGGTCGCAAAAGAATAAGGACGACAAAGACGCCCTTACTCAGAGTTGGAATGCCTTTGTTGAAAATTACAACAAAGATCCCGATAGGTATGTGAAGAAGGTTCACGCAAACCGCGAGCGCTTCTTAAAGTACTCGATCTCAGGTAAAATGGAGTATATTCATTTCACTTGTATTAAAGAGGGTTTCTCTTGTGGGGTTCCTTCGAGCATGAAATGCCCGTGTTGTCCCCCTGGAGCTCCTGGTCTGACCGAAAAGGATCTTAGAGGGTACCGAGGTTTCTCAGTACCCGCTGAAGTTAAGTGCTATGTCGATGCTCTTAAGGCATCGGAAGCTTCGCAGGCATCAGCACCTAATGTGGGCGTGCCGCCCTCATCAACACTTAGTGCTGACGCTTCTTTTGAGTTCGAGGAGAAGTATCCTTCTCGAACTCACGCAGGAGGTCAGGGGCATCCGCCCTCAACACCTCGATCGGTTCCCAAGAGTCAAACTTTTGGGAATATCCCAACCAACGCACCAAGTACTCGGTACGCTGCCCCTTCTTATAGGGAACCGAGCGCTTCGAAAGCAAGCGCTCGAGAATGTAGCGCTTGTTCCCCTGACTGTCAATCAGGGGCGGCGGGGGTTGATAATTCCCTCGGCGCTGTTGTTGCGGCGCATGGCCATCAGGTCCGCATCCTTGAGAAGCGCTGTGACGCTTTGAGCGAGGACATGTGCCACTCGATGAAAACGTATCGTTATCATCGGGACGAGATTCGTGAGATTCTCGATGCGCAAGTTGTGATGCAGACGAAGAGTGATCTTCTGATGCTTGACGTTGATCGTCTAAAGTCGGAGGTGGAAACTCTCCAAGCTCTCCTGGCTTCCCACCAGCGGTTGGAGGCCGATTACAAGTCTCTCTTGAGAGACTTGAAGAAGCACGGCATTCGCCGTGGTGATGCAACTCGTCCGTTGACGATCGGTATGGTTTGAGTCTCCCAACGTAAAACGTTGGGTGGAGGCGCATGGCCGTGGGAATGTCTAAGGTATAGACATTCCCTTTAACACCTTGGACCTTAAAGGGCCCAATGAATTTAGGGAGCAACTTCCGTGTAGGGAAGTTGCTTATTGCATGTGAAGGTAGATTAGTTGTAGATAACATGACTAATGCACCTTTTTCAAAGGAATTTGTGTTCTTCCGTCCATTTTTGTCTGTTTTCTGCTTCTGCTTATCAAAAGCGGAAGCAAGCGCGTCTTTCACATAGCGTATTACAGCTTGACGTTGTAATACGAATTCATCTACTGCTTTGTTGGCAGTGGATGGGTTGTTTTCAGTGTCAGCAGCCATTGCTGCCGACACATATTCCGCATAAGGGGTTTCGGTTTCCGAAACTGCTTGAGTTTCTTCTGTGGTAACTGTAGAAGACTCATCAGTTTCTTCACAAGTTGCAGCTGCAGCTTGTGTATTGACTCGCTTTGAATTTGAGCGAGTCCCTCCCCCACTTAGATTTGGCGCACCGCCAAGTAAAGCCGGGGTTCGTGGATGCCGTAAGGCATTCACGTAAAACGGTGTGTGCTTGGTAGAAGCATGCACCGAGTTGTTTATAGCAAACTCAGTGAGTGGTAAATAATCACTCCACTGCTCGAAGGCATGCGCATAAGAACGCAGCATGTCGCTGAGAACGCGGTTAACGCGCTCAGTCTGCCCATCCGTTTCCGGATGGTCCGCGGTTGACATCTTCAACTGCGTGCCCAATAACGAGAACGTTTCTTGCCAGAAACGCCCTGTAAATCTTGGATCACGATCCGAGACTATGTTTTCCGGCATTCCGTGTAAACGGAATACCGTGTCAACGAATATCCGCGCCGTTTGCGCAGCGGTGACATTCGCTGACACTGCAGCAAGATGAACCATCTTACTGAAACGGTCTACAAAGACCACAATGCCTGTTTTCCGACTGTGATCAGCCGGAAGACCAAAGATAAAATCCATAGAAATGGACTTCCAACACTCTGTCGGAACCGGCAGAGATTGGAGGGGAGCCTGCGCGGACTGTGCGGGCTTGACGCGCTGGCATATCTCGCAAGCGCGGACGTACTTACGTACCCATTTATATTGGTTACGCCAGTAGAAATCGCGTGCGAGAGAAGCATACGTCTTCTCTCGACCTTGATGCCCCGAAATCGGTGCATCATGGTACTCAAACAAAATTTGATGTTTGAGATCATCGTCGTTTGGAACGACAATGCGATTAACATCATCTTGGTCTGTGCTGTAAAGCAACAGACCATCGTGCAATTGATAACGATGCACGCATGCGCGAAGGAACTCTGGAAGTTCCTTGCGCTTCCGATCTGATTGATCACTCAAGTAATCGATCAGTAGGCGAGTTTCCTCGTCTGTCTCGTACGCTTGACGTATTTGTCGCACAAGCGGCGACGACAGATCGGTGCAACGTATTGCGTTTGCACTGGTTGCTTCGGTTACGGACGGTTTCGTCTCGTAATCGGGGCGTCGTGATAGCGCATCCGCTACCACGTTCAGCTTTCCCGGTTTATACTCAACCGTGAAGTTGTATTCTGCAAAGAATGACAGCCAACGTGCCATTCTTTGAGAGATGTGCGGCGAATTCACGGCCGTGCGTAGCGACGCATGGTCCGTGTAAACCACGAAGGGTCTATCTCCTAAGAGATAGATCCTAAACTTCGCCAGTGCATACTTCATGGCAAGGAGTTCCTTGTCATGCACCGGATAGTTGCGTTCGGCTGGGCGCAGCTGACGCGATTGGTAATAAATCACGCGATCACGATCATCGTGATCACGCTGCATCAAGGCGCAGCCGATGGCGAAATCGCTCGCGTCGCAAACGACGTGGAACGGTCGCTCGTTGTCGGCGATTGCCAAAACGGGAGCCTCAGTCAAGCTACGCTTGACTGCATCAAACGCATCTTGGCACTGGGTATTCCAGCGCCATTCGATATCTTTCTTCAATAATTGAGAAAGAGGTCGGATCAGACCGGCATAGTTGCACGAATATTTGTGCAAGTATGTCGCCAGTCCGAGGAACTTTCGAAGTTCCTTGACGTTAGTTGGCGGAGGCCATTCAACGATCACCCTGATCTTTTCTGGATCGGGGCGTACTCCATTCTTGCCTACAAAGCAGCCAAGAACGGGTATCTCGGGTGCACCAAAGGTGCACTTCTTTAAGTTCGCATAGAGCTTGTGCTTGCGCATAAGCTCTAACACCTGACGTAGATGTTCTTTATGAATATCTACATCAGTTTTGCCATGTTCAGCCTTGCTATGGATGAACACATCATCAAAGTAACTCGGCGCGAACTCTCGCACCGGGCGCAATAGATGTGTGACGCATCTGTTGAAGGTAGCAGGGGCATTTCGAAGCCCCTGTGGCATCACAAGCCACTCCCAAAGCATACCGCTTGGGGTGCTTACAGCCGTGAGAGGAATATCTTTCTCACGCATAAGGATTTGGTAGAAACCATCCCTTAAGTCGAGAGCACTGAAAACGGTGCTCCCGCTCATGCCATCGATGATGACGTCTTTTCTCGGTATCGGCGTTTGCGCCGGTACCGTTGCTGCGTTCAGCTTATTGAAAGCGTGAACGATTCTCCACCCACCAGTGGACTTCTTAACACAAAAGGTGGGGCTGGAGTGCGGAGAGGTAGACTCTCGCACATGTCCCGCCTTACGACGAGTTTCGAAGAACTCATCGATTGCTTTAACTTGATCGCGCGGCAATGGCCATTGCCGCGTGACACAGTACTTCGTGCCGGGGACGAGATCGATTTCGTGTCTCGTTCCCTTATCCTTGGGAAGCTCACAAGGTACTTCTTCTGGGAATACGTCAGCGTATTCCCAAAGTACTTCGTAGTACGGGGAAGTCGCTTTAAGCGACTCCCAGCTCTGCGCTTCAAAGCGCTGGACTTTGGTTTGATCACTGGGAACGAGTTCGTTCTCAGTGTTCTTTCCATTGGGAACGAGTTCGTTCCCGCTGGCTTCTAATTGTAAAGTGGATATTCGCTCTCGAATATCCACAACCTCATCAGATGCGACAATGACGCAGATCTGTTCGATCTGATCATTTCGCAAGTTCTTTACGACTTTCTTCCAGCTCAAGGCTGGAAGGGCCATCATCTCTGAACTTAGGTTCGGAGGGTTGTCAAGTGTGAGAGACTGGGTAGCTAATCCGGTCTCTGTCTGCGTCAGGACGTTGATCGTCTCGACGGACACAGCTGCTAGATCAGACGCACTTGTCCGATTTGTGGCACGGTGATCATCACTCGTGCACAAGGCCTTCTCTTCATGGTGACCACTGTCTACCATGTTGTTCTTGCACTCTCGACTGTTCTTAGTCGTGAGTTCTTTATTTTCGACACGGAAGTCATTTGCTTCCGTGACGGTTTCATTCTTTTCACGGTGGGTGTTTCCCACCGCGTGCGCATTCTCTTTACTACGCCCGTCATCGGTTGTAGTGGTAACTTCAACATGGGAGTGCTTTGCGCCCG
>MIQA02007534.1:21503-40348 GCA_001887855.2 Sclerospora graminicola | reverse complement strand
TTACTGCTAGACTTTGCAAAGGCATACGACACGGTAGATCGATCATATCTACTGAACGTGTTACAGAATTTTGGTTTTTCGGAGGAATTCATACAACTGATGGAAACATTACACAATGGGACAACTGCCCAATTTTTGGTTAATGGAGAATTATCTCAGGAGATGGACGTCAAGTCAGGAATTCGTCAAGGTTGTCCGCTTGCTCCTTTACTTTTCATCTTAGCTGTGGAGTCCTTGGGAATTGCACTACACATGGAGAGGTAATTACACTGAGTGATAGACTAGGTATATACCATCACTTGTTCTCGGCGTTCGTGGACGATTGTACGATCTTTTTGTAATGCGCGAGTCAAGTCGGAACAGCATTACGATTGGTGAAAACGTTTGGCGAACTATCAGGATTAAGGGTACAACCAACAAAATGTGTACACATATTTTTAAATACGGAGGAGACACGTACATGTTGGCATGGGATACCTGTATTGCAGGCGGAAGGTACGACGAGATACCTTGGATACGAGATTGGAGAGAGGGATCTCTCTGAACGCAACTGGGCGCATCGGTTAAAGGCGATTCAGAGGAGGTTGATCATAGCGGCAAAATGGGGCACATCGGTACTGGAGCGAGTCCAATTGTTCAACGCGATTGCGGTCCCAGCGATTCTATTCACCGCGAAGATATTCTCGCCGAACAGTGAAGTGCAACGACAATTATTGGTGTTCCAAAAGCAATTCGTTTGGAATCCGTCGAGCGATAGTAGACGAGAGAGACACAAAATTTCGCCAACGCTAGTGTACACCCCGAAACATGCAGGAGGCTTGGGTTTGATATCAATACCATTGGCGATCCATACTCAGTTTGTCAAGGAGGCAGCGGGCTGGTTGATTGAACCTGCTACCAAGTATACGGCTGCATGGCGAATTTATGGAGATTTCTATCGTAGAACCGGGGGTAGTTCCTTCCTCTCACCAGAAGCGAGGCAGTTTAAAGCAAATCCTTTGTATACAGGAAGTGGTGCTGACCTAACATTGCGAACGTTATCACAATATTTAGGGCCGGAGCCAGAACAAGACGATCTGGTAAAGAGGTACAGGAAGCAATATGTAACGAAAGCACTAACGAGTATTCAAAACACAGAAATGTATCCTACCGTAGCGGTACGGGACGGAGAGAGAGTTGGTATTAACATTTGTTTGGATGAAGCACCAAGGCATGAAGCTATGTCAGATGAGATTGAAGCATTTTTGGGGGACTTATAACTGGTGGAATAACCCATGGATCCTGGAAGCGAAACAAGGGCCAGTACCATGGCGGAAATATGACAAAATCGCGAAAGTCACCCTCAAGGAGTTACGGATTAGACGTACTGAATGGAACATATTCAAGTGGACAGCTCAAATGTCGAAGGAAGGAGGGCACACCAAAGCGAAGGTCTTGAGATGGTTGGCAACTTTAATATTGTGTTCTCCTAGGGTGTGTGGGTCATTATATTGGACAGGACCCAACACTCCAGCTGGTGTCTCAACATGGGCAATTGCGAAATGTTTGTTGGAGTTTAAGCGAGAAAGGCGTAATCCAAGGGCGGGACTCACTCTTGGGTGATATGTGGACATGCAGACAACAACCAGATGGGTTCGAATGGACAGTGGATGCTAGAAGAGATGCTGGTGACCAAAGTGATTGTGATTTAGATGACGTGAAGCAAGTAGTTTTCCGAGCTAATCCTCCAATACACGGGTATCCGTGACGGATGCATGACCGAACGTGGGCACGAACATGGCGTCACTGGTTAAGACAATCTTTTCGAGAACTGTATAACATGTATGTATCGAAAGCATTGCAAGGTGTGCTGACAAGCTGGGATAAGAAGAACGACCGGGAAGATTGGGGACGAGCGGCCCAGGAGCAATCGACACATGACTTATGGTATCATGGTCATATGCTGACAGACTATCAAACATGGGTGGTATATAGAGCAGCGACGCACCAGTTGAACGTTTATTACCCAGGATTCGAAGCCGATAACACCTGCCGCCTCGATAAGGAGTGTAAGCCACAGGGGAAAGGGGTCACACATATTGTGTGGGGGTGTAAGCGGGCCATGCCTTTTTGGGCCCGGCTTATTAGTTATTGGCACGGTTGGATGGTTTCAATGTAAACAGTTCGTTCATTCCAGCAATTGATCGCAAGTAGAAGAGCTCCACCCATATCACCCAGGTTCAAGTTACGGGTTGAGAACAGGTGTAATGAACAAGCGGAAGAGTGTTTAGAACAAGTTCATAGATTATGGTGGGCCATCTGTTAAATCGGATTGGCCTGGATATGGCGCGTAAGTAACTTAGTGGTGTTTCAGCAGTAGGAATGGAACCAATTCAAGTATACGGAATTCATCTGGACGAAGACGATGGGACAAATATGGGCAGTGACAGCATATGAGAAACGAAGGCCGGACTTAAGAATTCAAGGGATGCAACTCCAGATATGCCTGGAGTGTTTACCGGAAGTAGATGGTAATCTAAACCCGCGCCAGACCGCCATGATTAACACTGAAATGCTGCGGACGGTAAATGGTAAAGATAGGATATCGCAAGAAGTGCAATCTTTCATAGTAGCTAATAGTAATTAAGACTAAATAGACTACAATTTACAACAACACCAATAAGTACTTTAGAAATTATCTCTTGAATTTTGCAATAGATATCATTAAAGATGCAGCAGGTGCCACTAAAAATACATCTCTCTGTAAGATTTTACAGAGGGCTATATGTTTCACGGTTACTAAACAAACTTTTACAGGGCTCAAAATACCGTGATAACGAGCGTCCATCGACGGATCGTTTTATCGCAAACTAACTTGGAAGCGTGCGACACGAAACATTCCAGTGCGATGCAACAACGACTTCTACAAGCAAGTCAAGCGGTTTTACAACGGAAACAATTCGCCAGCTCTGTGATCCAACAGAGTAGGAGGCGGCTGCACAACGAGAGCACAAGTGGCTCAAAATACACAAAATAGTCGGCTCTAAAAGGAAATAAATGGGTCAATCGGCATCTTCGATAAAAAGCAAAGCAACCGATGACTCCAGTGATCTGATCAAGTAAATGGTAAAATAAAGACATCTTCTGTTGAATTTCAATGTGTTCACAGTGATACTTGACGTGGAAAAGCTAAAAAGATAACAGTGGCTTCTGTGTACTCTTGTATACCTTGACGGCACACTGTACCATTTTCGAACATATCATGGGTTGACTGTATATTGGGGGTGAGTCTATGGTTCTGGGGGTGATTATAAAGGTAGTATAATTGGAGTTTTGGCTCCTGGTGTCGTTAGCACTAGTGAGCGTGATCGTGTCTCAGGCGTTGAGGCTCTTTGTATGACGCTTCACCGTCTGGCATTTCCGAAGCGCTACCACGATAGCATGAGGATGTTTCGTCGCTAAGCAGCTTCCCAAACAAGGATCTTCCTACATTTAATCGACTTTTTTTACTTTCGGTGGCGCGATCTCTTGTACTGTTCACTTAGTATTGTGAAGGTTCGTATTCAAAGCTATTAAACCGCTGTCTCCGACATGGGTACACCGCTAGACGTCGTCTAAGGTTTTATTAATGGGACTAAGATTGCAACCTGTCGCCCTGGTCCGACTCCTGATGGCGTTAACCTCCAACGTGATGTCTACACTGGCCACAAGCGTGTCCACTGTCTCAATTTTCAAGCGGTTACATCTCGAGATGAGCTGTGCATCCATTTCTGGGGACCCATGGAGGGTCGCCATCACGACATTATCATGTTGCGTGAGCGTAACCTCGCCGGCTTCATTGATTCGCACGAAACCCCTTTTTTTGGGCTTTTTCTTTACGGTCTTCCAGCATATTGTGTGTCACACTGCCTTCTCAGGGGTTTCAAGGGAAATTTTATGTTGATGGATTACGCCAACTTCAACAAGCGTATGAAATCTGTTCGAGAGGCTGCTGAATGGACGTCTAGCCAGCTGAAAAGTCTGTGGAAATTTATTGATTTAAAAAACAGCAAACGATTCTAATGTCTCCTGTCGCTTCAGTCGTGGATGTATGCAAGCTGCTCGCCAACTGCCAAACATGTCACGAATATGGTAGCCAGATCAGTGCTTATTTCGATTTGGAACTATTCTTGAGAAGTACCGAAATTATGAGCCCGGAGAATTGCCGCAGTAAACCCATTAAGAAGAGCCATCATTCTTCCGTTCTCCATACGAAAAAGTTCCAAGCGCTCTTGTCGGTCTGCCTACCGCTCTTCCCGTTCACGCTCCATATTGATGTTCATCAACTCCATAAACAGCTCAACTAAAGACAATAAGGGGGTTGCTCGTGCAAACGTGATCTCCAAATAAGATTCCACACTCTTCCACAGTAAGCCAAAACTTTACCTTCCCTTCCAATATTATTATACCATGTTCTAAACACGGGCGACTTGAATGAGTGTACCAATTTCAATGACTCCGGTCCGGGGGCTTCCGATGGGTCTTGTGTGACCTACTCCGGGCAAATCAATAACTTTAGTGGGGACCTTTGCTAACTCTCTGCTGCGAACCAATAGCGACTTTTCTCTTAGAAAAAGATACATGTATACTTTTTTTATCTCTAAATCCATTTTAAACTTTGGTGTATCCTACCCAAAATATAGTGGCCCGCCTGTACCTTTTAAATCGTCTTTCTGTTCGTCAGTGTACCTTACACAAAATATGGTGGCCCGCTTATTATCTTTAATGTCTCCATCCTGGCCACCTGATTGGCTTGTCCAGGCTATTACGGTGATCTAGCACTGCCAGCATCACCGGAGCCTCTCGCACGACCCTTGACCGCCTGCACTTACCGTAGATCACCTTCAAAGGGTGCGAAATTGCCTCGACCCACGATGGCTGGTTCCGGGCAACACCGCCGACCAGACCCAACACTACTAACCTGACCCGGCACCGTTTCGGCACGCCGTGCCGACCCACATAGCTTCCCGACTCAGAACCTGCTCTGCCCTCCTACCACTTCCTTATGCACCGGTCCGATTTCTTCAGGACTCCTTCCACATATCGACCGCGGTTATCCTCATGACCGACTTTTTATGGTCGCCCCGGTCAATAGTTTGGGCTAGTCAAGAATTGTCATGGCCGATAGTCAGTCTAACCGCCTCTATTAGTTCCTCTGTTTTTTGCGAATGTAGCTAAGGTATTTTGGATATGACTTTGGCAGGTTGACATATTTTCTTGTCCACGAATAGAATGTGCCTATCAAATCTGACATCGTCAACCCCTCGCCCGACGGCGTCGGTATATCTCCATCTACCCCTCCCAAAATGTGCTTGGCAACTTTGCGACACCAGATGTGTGGTTAAGTTGTTTTCGTGTCTCTATTTCTGTAAAAGGCACAAACAAACATCTGTGCCCGGCAAGCTCTAGCAAATGAAACTTTGGCATATACTCAATCATTGTATTGGACGCTCAAGTAGTCCCGTATCTCATCCCTCCATAGATGGCGTATCTATATCTGGACCCCTCGAATTTACTTGGGTTGTGAGTGCGCTACTTAAAGAGCTGTGAATGTACCGGTAAAACACATTAGTTAAATGGGAAACAATATCTTCGAAAATGTTTAAAGTTAAGCAATGATTGCCGAAAACGGCGTTTGCAACCATCTTCCTTCCACGCATTCATAGATTAGACGTACGTAGCCTCATATAAATACTCTGAATAATTGCCAGCTATCCGCCACGACCTTGACGCGCAACTACCACTTGATGCAGCAGCATTGTCAGCTCCTGTCAAGGTTAAGAGCGTGTCTCAATGTGGTCACGACTTTCCGTTGGATCCTAGTGGACATGTTTTCAAACCACGAGCTTCCCCGCTCAACACGGTGTTTTGGAAAAGCTCTTTGCGTAATTTCGTCTCGGTCGTGAGTCCACCCGTCTTACAAATCCACTCGGGAAGTCGCATCCCGAATGTATCAGCTTCGTTCCCAGTTTTCATCGCGGGTCCCATTTTAGTCATGACATGTACCCACGCGGTGCTCAATTACAACAAGCTTGTGACCCTCGGACTGAAGTTTGGCAGTCTCATTATGGAAGAAGCGGCAAAATGAGACTAAATTGTGGATTCTTCGCCGTTTCGATGCAATTTCATTCACAATACTTGCAGGATACTGATGCCAATTGGCACGCACGATCGTTTTACATTAGTTAATAATTTTTACTCGCTGAACTACTCTACTTCTTTCTTTCCCTTCTTTTGCGAAAATATCTCATCGTCATATTTGTGGATTTCGGCAACTATTTGGACCCGTTGAGCGGAATGTCATTTACAAATAGTTCTCAGATCTCGCTACCATTCGATGGGCATGCTCACTACACTTGTTTAAATAGGTCCTACTTGCTAGAATACTCTTTACTTTTACTTTTTTGACATGGATTTTGTCGTACAAATCTGTCGGGTCTTCCTAGTACTAAAATCTGTACTTTTTTTCGCCAACAAAGCCGTCCAAACTTAACATCACCCCCGCATTGTAGAGTTTCCAGAGCGTCCCCTGTAAGCCATAACGTTTTTAAGCTCCCAAGTACTTCTGATATACTGTATAGTAAAAAACGTGTCTAGAGTGTCTGTAGCTGTTGTCTGTTGCCGGAATAAGTCGCCACCTACAAGAGCGGCCCTGTTAAGATATGTTCGCACCACTAGCAAAGAGTTCGTTAAAACGGTCATCTCGAAAGTGGTTATGTTAGTGTGGTCCACAACTACGTATTCTGTGTACGAGTACCAGTTGTGGGAAAGGTACTAGTCTGGGGGAAAATGCTCGCTTTAGAGAGAGTAAAAGTAATAGTCCATTTAGTCTTTAACTATTGGCTATTATAAATTGATTGGCTCTCAGCGCTAATTCTGGAATAGAAGATGCAAGAGAGGTATCCTGTCGTGAACGTAGTCTCGCCGGTACCAATTGGGATGGTGCTACAGATAGGGTAAAAAAGCACTGCATACATAATTGGAGCCTGGCCCCGTCCTCCCGAAGATGTGGCTGCATACGCTCATATGTAGCCACTTGGCTTAGTTGAGTCCGGCACTGGTTCCAGACAAAATCGTTGTGGTCACGGAGCGTTCTCCGTTTTCCTTCATAAATGGCTTGGTTTCGTAGTTGCCAGAACCAGGCCTGCGCAATACCACATACCGCCCACCACAATCTTTCCATTTGATCGTGAAAAGCCTCCATTTTTAATCCGTACTTGAGGTACATATTTCTAATCAGAGCGGATGAAATCTCCGGCGCCTGACGTGTTGCAATACTTTGTTTGTATTGTAGTACTTCGACATGTGAAAGGGTAACTCCAAACCATTGTTGTAAAAACCGTTTCCAGAAGCTCCGAGCGCTGACACAGTCCCACATAATGTGGAAACAGTTCGTGTTGGTGCTGGAACACTCTGTCACAATGACACAATCCTGATTTCCCTGCTCCTTCTGGAAATAAGTATTCAATTGCATTGTAGCTATTCTGTAAGTGACCCATAGCTGGTAATCCGACAGAATATGCTCGTGCTTCCATATTTCCCGTGGCGTTTGGTCCTGCACTGAACACCACCACGAATCTTGACTTCTCTTGGTCGCCCACTTCTGCGTTGTTAATGGCAACGTTACTGCCATCGCTCTGTGGTAAATTTTGGTGAAGTACTTTCTGATACCTGCCTGTATCCTCCAAATTGTTTTCAAACCTTCCGCCAACGGCCAAGGATACATGTGTATCAATGGATTCGGTTTACAGACCACCACTTTGGGTTTGTCCTCACACCACATGGATACCTTCAAGTGCTGTTTTGGTACTTCTCTCCAATATATGCCTGACGACTGTTGTTCCAGCCTATTTGGAGAGGCGCTTGTATCCTCGGTTCCTTCCAATATCCCCGGACTGATGACCTTCCAGGTGAATTCTTGAAGTATTTCCGGCGCTCGAAACAGTTGGATAGGTGGTATTTTCCCCACCGTACTACCTATCTCGACTCCGGGTGAAAGTAGTATAATCGTACATAACCACTTACACAACTTTGCATGCGTATGTGAATTTGGCTGCGTCGATACAACCGACCAGGAGAATTCGTCCCGAGATATACGTTGAATACTAAAGCAGAAATGAGTGCTTCTGGTATCCGATCATATTTCCTCGCTCCGAGACTGGTCGTTTTTTCCTCCCTCAACCACGGATTGCCCGCCCAGTTGAATGTCCCCCAAAACGCTTCTAATTGTGGTGACAGCAATCCGTGATGAGGGATTGCTTCTATGTCAATTTGTACAATCAAAATGTGTTCAGGTAACAGCCCTCTGGTGGCTTTCGTCAACTTCTGATTCCTAAGGACACCTGGCAAATAACGGGATACGTAATCATTCAACTTACGGCTCTCGTCTGTGGTTGGCCCTAACCATTGGCCCATGACCTCGGGTAACGTACTTGTCTGTTGTGGTAACGCCGTAAGCTGATGAGTCATAGTCTTACCAGTCCTTCTCGGGGATATATAAGTGAGATCTTCTCCTAACCCAAAACCTCTCCATGACATCCATGCTTCTTTGAAGGTACTTTCTGCCGCAATAAGCCATTTTGTTGCCTCCCTGAGACGTTGCACTCGAATAGCCACTGGAAGCGCAATAAGCCCTACTCCACCCGCTTGTTTTGGAGTATATATAAGATTGGGTGAAATCTTATGGCGTACTGATATTTCTTTCTTGGTGGTGGCCTTCCATATGAAACTTTTCTGTAAATGTATCAGTCGCTTCAATATGTCTGCTGGCGGATCAAAAACTTTGGCTGTGAACATAATAGACGGTATTACCACCGCGTTAAATAATGTTACTCTGTCGACAACCGACAGATGACACTGAGTAGCCGTTACTAATCGTCTTTGTATATTACGTAATCGGAGTGCCCAGTTTTTCGTACCCATATTTCCATGACCCACTTCATATCCCAAATATCGCACAAATTCCGTAGGTTGTACCACTGGTACTCCGTACCATTCTGGTAATTCCCACTATCATTCAATTCACCATTCTCTGACGAGACGTTTGTTGAACCACTGTCGTCAAAGACTGCTAAGTAGTGTTCAAAAAAACTATTCCACTTGTGGCCGCAGCCCCTGAATTAGGTTCAACAGACGTAGACCCGGGAACATCTTCAAAGTCGTAGGTTTCCACTTCTACATGGCAAAAATAATATGCACCATTGTCAGTAGGAAGCGGTTCTCGATCTTATTTTGACGCTTCAGCAATGTTCTTCTCAGTGTTGTCGTTAACGTTTAACTAGTCGAATGCTGGAAGAGAATGTGGACTATCGTCGTTTTGTTGCGCTTCTGGATTCGTCTTTTTTGAAAACCACGACGAGTAAAAGCTGTCAAAATATCCTCCTTTCTCAGCCAATACATTAGAAGAGTACTCCTTCCAATTACAGCGTCGATAGCGCGGCTGATTCCAATGACGTAGTCGTACGTGTTGTTCGTCTTCAGCTCGTTGCGAATCGTCGTCCAACACAGGCTTTTTCTTGATTTTGGTTTCCCGTCTTCTTTCTGATCATCGCCATCCACACCATCTTCGCCGTCCATCGGACTCTTACACGGCACAGTGTCAATCGTCACAACGTCAATTTTCTGCACGGAAATCGACGAATCGGAGGACGCTTATCCTTTTTCTTCTTCCTGAATTCTTGCACCAATAATGCCAGAGACAACGCAAGAACGATGCGTGCATTCGATACGTACGTTACTTCAAACTTCACTTTCATGTTCTGAAAAATCGCATGATTGCCATCAAGTCTCCTGTATTAGCAATCTTCGCACTCGCATCGGTAATTACTACCAGCTCATTAACATATTTCTTCCCATCCGTCCGCCGGAAAAAGCAAATCCAGCGCCACAATTTATCTGTCTAAGATATCTACCTGTGCCATATCAAAAAGGATTACTAAGCGCCAAAAAGCTCAACACGCTCCTTCATTTCTTCACTTTGTGACGGCCTTAACTCTCTCAGTCGTTCAATCATGTACAGTCAATCAAATCCACAACATGTACGCTCTGATACTTTTCGTGGTCTTGTCCTCATTCAGTTGGTTGTCTGTCTCTAAAATGAATAAAACAGAGCGTGAATAAAGTGCTATCAAATAAAATAAATCGAAATATCATCACGCAGCAGGCAGACCATCCGAGCCATAAGCGACAATACCGACTTCATCTTTCATTTTTCATTTTCCATTGACTATTCCAGTCCGCAAGCAGTTCGTAATTCCTTCAATATTGGATGTGGAGCCGCCTATGTAAGTAAATCAGCCAACATGATTTTTGTAGGCACGTAGTGAGCTCGAACAATTCCATCCTTGAATTTCGACGAAATAAATTTTACTCTAATGTTGACATGTTTCATCTTTGACGTTCCTTCCATTCTACTCAGCGCTTTTATAGCCGCTTGGTTATCCATGAACAGGGTCATAGGGAGCTTAACCTTAATTCCAACTTCTTGAAGCAATTCGAAAATCCCGAGCATCTCCACAACCACCTTCGAAGCAGCGAAAATTCCGCTTCCATCGTAGATAGAGACACCCCACCTTGTTTTTTACAGATCCAGTTTACGATAATTCCATTCATCGTAACAACGCCACCCGTTGTCGACTTTCTGTCGTTCTTTGCTCCAGCGTAGTCTGCATCGCTATATCCGCAAATTTCCAGGCTATTATCTTCGTCTAGCTTCGACTTCATTTGTAATTTCAATGCCTTCGTTCCTTTCAGATAGCGTACAATTTTCTTCGCTTAATCCCAATCCATTGCCTTCGGTGCATGCGTGCGCCAGGTGACCTTGTGCACCGCAAAACTTATGTCTGGACGCGTGCATCTTGAAATCCAAAGCAAACTTCCGACGAGGGATTGGAAATCATTGATTGAAACTTCTCCTGATTTTTTATTTTCGCACAAAAGCTCGTTTTCTTTCAGGTTAAGATCTTCATATTCGCCGCCGATGTGTATCTTCACAGGGTTTGCTTCCGTTAGTTTGAAGTCTCGTAAGTTGCCGTCGATTGTTACTTCTTGATCGATCTTGTATCCGTAATCTTGGTCGTAGACCACTCGCATCCCAAGAAATTTTGTTACTTTCCCGAGATTCTTGATTTCAAGTACCTTCATGTCGTCAAAAAATTATCCACTAGTTCATCACTGGTTCCTGTTACCAGCAAGTCGTCAACGTACACGCCCACGATAGTAGTAGCTCCTTCTGATGCCTTGAAGTATAAACACAAATCCGTGGAGCTTTGCGAGAATTCTAGCTCCATTAATTTTGCATGAAGCAACCTGTTCCAAAGCCGTCCCGCTTGTTTTAGTCCGTAAAGTGTCTTGTTTAATTTTAATACCAAATTCGAAACTTGCTCGCCGCCTTGAATTATGCTTGAAGTATCCATGCCTTGTGGGATATACAAAATAATATCGTGCTCTTCTTCGAGCGCCTTCACATATGCGTTTGGGATATCCCCGTGTTTCGCACTTGTGCCACACTTGCACGCCAGTCCTAGGATCATTTTCACTGTACCCAATTCGATGACTGCAGCAAACGTCAGCGTATAATCGATTCCAAGTCTCTGTTCATTGCCACATGCAACGAGTCTCTCCTTGTATCTTTCGACGTCACCATTTTCATCCAATTTTGTTTTGAAGGCCCACTTTGTATGAAAGGGCCTACAGTTTTCAGGTCGCTCAATCACTTTCCACACATCATTTCGTTCCAAGGCCGCGATTTCTTCGTCAATCGCTATCTTCCACTTGTCGGAATTTTTGCTTCTCATTGCTTGATTGAAGGATTTTTTTTAACGATCCAATTTCTTCATTTTCGGACTTCGTTTCTTCTTCGGCGACTGTCTTCTCTTCATTTTCGTTTCTCGTCCTGCTGCGAGTCTGATGACGCTCCCGCTACAACGGCTTCTTTGTCTTCTTCGTCTTTAATCTCTCCGAAGTGTCGGTAGCGTTTGCTTCTCCTTCTTGATCTCCATCTTCTCCCAAGGTTTTTTTCACCAATCTGTTTTGGGTCTCGTCCAGAGTCTCGATGTTTCTTATGTGCTGTGTTACCACAACTTTCCTCTCGTTTTTCAGGTAAACCATGTACCCTTTCACTTCCTCACTTTTTCCCACGATTAACCCAATCTGTGACCTGTGTGCCAAGGAATTCTTTCCCGGGTTCCTGTATACCGAGCACGGCGAGCCGAAACGACAATTTCTCCAAAGTTCGGCTTCTTCCCTGTCAGCGCTTCCAAAGGTGACGTTCTTTTCAGGTTTCCATTTGTCGGACTTCGATGTACGCGGCGTATTGCACCGCGTCACCCCAGAAAGCAAGACTAGCACCACAAGAAAATATCATGCACCGAGCCATATTCATTATGGTTCGGTGTATGCGTTCTGCTTTTCCGTTGCTTGATTAATTATTCGCCTCACTCATTTGTCTTATTACTCCAGTGTTTTTGCAAAAGCTGTCCAGATTTCGGTACTCACCACCCCCGTCCGTTCTCAGTACGTGAACTTTACAATTGAACTGCCATTCGAAAAAAGCTAGAAAGTGCTCGAACATTTTTGCTGCAGCATCTTTCGTTCTTGCCAAAAACACTCGCACGTAATTAGACTTGAAATCCACGAAATTAATTAAATACCTGTTTCCAAAACGGTCTCTTGGTGTGATAGGCCCCTTTAAGTCGGAACATATCACACCACCAATGCGATCTGTAGGCGCGTTTGCACCGCTATCTTTCTTGGACCTTGCATTCTTCGATTGTTTACCTCGTGCACAGGTAAGACAATTTAATCTTGTTTTGTCAGTAAGCAGGATCCCAAAACTTGGATCCTTCGCCATCCGTTCGATGGTGTCGTAATTCAGATGTCCGAGTTTTGCATGAAAATGCATTATAGACCCTTCTTGGACATCGATTCCGCGGCTTACTTCTCTCTCATTATCTTCCAGCACTGAATACACCGTTTCTTCGATTTTTATGCTCTTTTTCGACTTCAATGTCCACTGTGAAAACTTTATTTGTAATATTCACATCGAAAATTGCCTCTCCACTTTTCAGGTGCTTCATCACTCGTTTTCCACTCATGTGCATCATCTCACACCCTTTTTCCACGAGAAGGCCATAAGACAGTATGTTTCTTCCCAAGATTTCCACAAAAAACACGTTTTCCAATCTGATTGTTCGCGTTTTCGATCCCACTTTCACTTGTATTTTAACCCATCTCTTCTTCGAAATGTTTAATGTTTTTCCGTCTGCCTGAAAACATTTTCCGTTTACATCTTCTCATTCACGAAGGTATGCATCGTCGTTTACAATGCGCATGCTCGCACCGCTGTCGAGAATCCACTTGTTTCTTTCAAAAGACGTGTTCTTGTCGACAATTGCAAGCGTAAATTCCACCTTTTTTGCCTTCCTTTTTGAGCAATTCGCTCGAAAATGTCCGGCTTCACCGCAGGCGTGACACTTCCATCCCTTTGACTTGTTTTCCACGTAATTCACCGTGTCAACACCATAGTTTCTTCCTTGTTTCGCATCGCTCTCCACAGCCTGCGCGAATTGGCACAATTCTTCGGCTTGCCGTAGGTAGTCCGTCCTCGTGTGATGTATCTTGCCATAAGAATTGTTTTTAGCTCCGCAGAAGAGTAGTGCACAATGTTATCCACCACCAGAGGTTCACTGCCCCCCACCGCTTCGGAAATAGCCACTAAATACAAGTAGTGCTCGTTCCAGTTCCTTTTTTGGGTGTTTTTTGCTTGTAAATAATTTCATTGATTGGGCTGGCGTTATACTCGTATGAAAAGCGTTTAGTATCGTGTTCATTATGTGCACCAGTGTAGGAATTTCGCTCCACCATCCGTCCACTTGCCTGTTATAGTAACGCTCCGCCGTTCCACTTAGGTAGTGGTCTAATAAGTCGACTTTAACTTCTTTGGTCCACATATAGCCACACGCTGATTCCGCAATGGCTACTTGGCGTATAAAACACGTTCCCCACTGCTTGAAACCAGCGCCCAAACCTCGGTATACTTCTGTTCCATCAAAAACTCTGATGGATAACTTGCAGTCTTTTGCCGATGGCGTTTTAAAAAGTGGCGGGACGTTTTGTGCTGGAAATTTCATATCTGGAACATTTTGCGCGTGAAATTTCACATCCGGATATCCACCGAGGTTTCCAGCGGGTCCCTTGAAATGTTCTTCCGCATATGGCTTTTTCTCTGGAGTGTTTTCCAAAGATGCCATCCGCATTTTCGTCCCCAACCGCATCGAATTATTAAAGCCACAATTTTCCATGTCCACGTTATTCCGTGATTCCTCCAGCCGATCCATTCTGTCAGCGAGTCGTTTCATCAAATCCAGCAATGTCCCGCCTTCCTTCTTGAGTTCCATTTGCTTGTCTTCCAGATTTTCTTGCTTTACTTCAGCTTGACCCTTTGGGCTCATAACCTGTTGAATTTCTTGTTTTCCATTGTCGTAGCGCGATGGTAAGAAACTTGAGTCTTGAATAGCCAGTAGTAACCTATAAATCCAAGCAAACTTCCACAGGAACTTGTTTAAATGTAATTGTATTAAGAAGTGTTATCGCTAGACCTGCGCGTTCCTAGCTACGAGCACAATCTCAAAAAGGTAAGTTTCGTAACTTTCCTTTTGAGAAGTGACAAAAAATCTATTCTGATAATCGATCGTTACTAATAATAGTCCACAGCCAAAAAATAGGTCACAGCCTAAATTCATATTGGCTACGAAAATCTCCAAAAGTGATATTTTTCCACAATATCACTAAAGCCAAGAGGCACTTTTAAAAGTGGACTCGCTCGTGCGAACGCAACTGGAGACTTGTAAAAAGAAAACTTTCGCTCGTTTGTGGTGCGAGTGGGTGGACATGGTAAAGATCAGGTGATGAATCTTCACCACGATATCCTGTCTAAGACTGCAGTCAAGGCGTGCCCACGCGTACTGTGGTGCTACGAAAAGGAGTTGGGGCTACTCAACACACCGACAGAAGCGCAAGTGCCAAAGCAGCAGTAGCGTGGCCTTTATGATCCTAACAAGGATAAATGACCCATTTGATCTTTTTATCGCCTCCACCGACATTTGATAATATAAAGAGACGCATAACGTACCTATGGCATGTGCTATCACGCCCAACATAATGGCACGCACTATTGAAATTGTCGAGAGAGGGTGTGTCATCGCCATGCTTCTACGCACTATGAGCAGCCTCAAGCAGCTCTAGACAATGACTATGGACGTGCATGCGCGTTTTTTCGCACTCATGTCTCAGCTGGACGTGATACCATGTAGAGATAACGAGCGTTTTAATTTCTCTTTAACTTCGTGCCCAATGGTGACGAACTCAACGACGTCCTGCCAATTTCTAAACACACCCGAAAAAGTAAGCCACTTTCTCCCCGCAAACCTGCGACAGAGCTCACCAAGGACGAACAGGAGCTAGAGGATCTTAAGGCGTTACTGCACGATCCTCAGCCGGTTGGTGCTCTCGTTGAACAAGCGCGCACGCTTGATCAAGCTACGGCTATTCTCACAAGGACGTGGTAAATCAGCAGCCTTGGTCATGGCTTTGGATACAGTAATATCTTCGAACGGCTCAAGCGTCCCAGATGGATCACTTCACTATCAACTGGTTGCCATCCTGAAGGAGCAGGAATACGTCCACGTGACTAGTCAGCTGGAATCTGACCTTCGGATGCAGCGCGAGAAGGTTAATGAATTGTGTAACCAAACCATTGCTGCTAACAAGAGCGTATTCAAGGCTAAAGATGTAGCAATGCAGCGGCAGAGTGAGAAGTACAAGAAGCAAATACAAGGCCAACACGATGTGGAGATGCAGACACCTCCTAACCTCAAAAAAAAGGCGTCTGTGAAGCGGAAATCTACCCGTCAGAAACCTCTCATTGTGCGGAACAGTCAGTCCAAATAAAAAAAAGCAAATCCACGTCTTGGTTGTAGTGCAGACCGAAGAATCTAATTGCTCCACCAAGGAAGCGATGGAAAATGTTACCAGTTGACCATCAAACCGCAAGTTCCTTTGCCAAACACAATGTCTGGTCACCTTTTTTGGTGAATGATGGTCGCATTGGATGCGATCGAGGTATAATACTCGTCCTGAAGACGTTCCTCCCTTGACGTTGCTCCATCCCATCTTTTGCGCGTTTGTTGGTGGTTGTCAAGGGAAGATCGAAACAACTGCTAAAGACACGGCATGCGCAGCAGAAGTTGCAAACGCAATGCGACAATGTAATCAGCTTGAAGAACCTCGAGCGATGAAGTTCCGTGATCTCTTGGAGTCATGTACCTTGGCATCCCTGCTAAAGTTCAGACTGACAAAAAAAAATCTCAATCTGATGGTTCAATTACAACTGGAAAGCAAGATTTGGTGTGCATGAACATAGAAATCAAGGGGGAACGGGGCATGGTGACTCGGAAATAGAAAACATGAGCTACTTACTACGTTTATCAACCAAAGTTTCAAAAATACGGGGAAAAATCTGAGATTCCAGCATTGCTGGTGGAATTGGAAGGCCCGTGGCTGGGTATATCGGCCATACTAAACATCAAAGGAAACGTGGTTCATGAGCATTTGTCGCCTCAACTTTCATTGGCTGCATCGAACCATTCTCGACAAGATGTACAGTACATAGTACAATGCCTGACATCGTTAAAACGTGCTGTCCTCGTCTATAATTTCTATGAGCAAGATAAGCTCCGCAAGGTTCCTGATACTTGTCTGCCATTCGGTTGCACACCCAATTATGTTCGTATCGATAGAGAGAAGTGTATGCAAATGGAGAAGGAAAAATCGTCTGGTTTGATGGGGACGCTATGGGGACATCGTTCACCGCTTCAGCGCTGCTTTAGGAAATGCACCACCATTTGTTGAGCTGTGAGATGGTTCGTCCTCATGGTATTTGGTGGCGTGTTGAGATGGAAGAATGGTAACTGAAGAGTATAAAGAAAGCCACCAATCAAATGCCACAAGCTCGTCGTTTGAGTGGCCCATTGCTTGGAAGGACTTGCGTAATCTTCTCACTGGACTTTAATACGACAAAAGAAGAGAGTATGCCATGAAGAGCTGATTGATTTCTATTACCGTGACTGGAACGATCGTTCGATTACAATGCGAGGCGTGCGTAAAACTATTCCATAATAGTAATATAACGTCGGTCGATTCCTAATAAAATCATACAAGAAGAATCCCTTCGTTTTACGCAACACGATGTAGCAACCTGTAATATTCTATTCCGATCGCCATGTACACGATATCAGGCATGAGAGGTAGCAACGGTTCCTTCAAATACATGTTGAGCGCCTCTTCTTTCACTTTTACCGGATCCACGCCACGTTTTTTGAAAAGGCGGTTATCCATTTTCCCCACCTTTTTCCGAAGTCGTCGCTCTATGTTCCTGCCCGATATCTTTTCTTTCTGTCCACCAGTAGTCAACTTACGCTCGAAGTAAATGCTTCCTACAGCCATACAATTCACTTCGTGATCATTAAGCAAATCCTGACGCTTAAGCTCCTGAAGAAGCCCATGTTTATACAATTCCTTTCTCCTTTGATCAACTTTTCTGACATCAATTTTCCACCTCCCAATCAAGTATTGCACTTCATACTTCTCTGTCATTTCTTCACCTGCAAGAGCCTCTTCTGTCCGTGCATGCTTACTCTGCTGTATTTCAGCGTCATCAGGTGAGCTCACCTTCCTCTTTACACCTCGTACACTGTGGACCATTTCTTCCGCTGCTAATGGGTCACGTGGCTCAGCTTCAGTCAGTGATTTTACCTTGCCTTGAGCTGAAGAAGTCTGCCCTGGGTGCGCTCCCAGCAGTCCATCCGTCATGCCGTGTTGTATCTTTTCGCTTTTGACGTCAGCAAGTTGAGTCCGTACGTTCCCTTGACTCGCTAGCTCGTCGACAACTTGGGGCACCGTCTCTCCTGCAGGCGCTGGCCCTGATATTGCTGCCCCAAACAGCTTTATTTCTTTCTTAGCGGAGGGTTCCTCTGGGATTGGATTTACATGTATTTCTTGCCCAAACAGCATAATTTTTGCTGCTGTCTCCCCTTCCTTGGATATTATTTGCTGAACTGGTTCTGGCGCTTCTACATGTATTTTTTTTCCAAGCAGCGTAAGCACTTGTTGTTCTCTCCCCCTTTCCTCCTCCATAGTACTCGTTTCTGCCATCCGATCGAGCACGTCGGGCTTTTCAGCAACCGTGGAGGTCGATCGAGCAAAATGGTTTGCTAAGACGGCGAGCGCGAGGACGACGAAGAAGACGTGCTTGGTACTCATCAGTTCAATTCAAAGAAATTCGAAAACTGATGGCAAGGCTCTGACAACCCTCCGCATGTACGTTCATCCCTATATATTATGGGAGACATTATCCCCACCGGAGTTTTTATTATCCCCACCGGAGTTTTTATTATCCCCACCGGAGTTTTATTATTACTAGTATTATTAATACCAATGGTAATTTACCATCGTGAAGCCTTTAAATAAGAGTGTATTTACCATCTTCTCATCAGTAGGTAACGACGAATTCTGAAAGGGTGGGAAACGAAGCCGTTAAACAAAGACAGAAATTTGACGAGCATGTATCATATGTGTATCAGCTTCACTAGTACTTGGGGAAGAGTCAATCAATGCAGGGGGGGGGGCTAAAAAGCAGCCTTATGTTTTGCATCACCGCATAGAAGCTGATAGAATGATTCACAGAGCAGGGACAAATATTAAATTGTGGTCCACACTATTTGTAATCTATATTATCCCGGGGGATAATAAAAACTCCGGTGGGGATAATG
>MIQA02007534.1:0-21483 GCA_001887855.2 Sclerospora graminicola | reverse complement strand
TTTCAAATATACAAGACTGCCAAGGAACATAGGTTTACGAAACTCAAGTTAAATATATTTTAGTGTAGATTTTTTACTCGGGGTTACATAAATAAAATCAATTTTACTTTTTGACCATGAGTCAACACTGTCTTTCTGCAGACCGCTGTACTAACCAACAGCCGGGCCCTGCAAGTACATTCTGACGCAACCAGCACAGAAGGAACATTGTGGATATTAACGGATGTACGCATTATTATTTCTCTCATAATTTGTGAATTGGACTATTTCGTTTGCATTCACGTACCGTGAACTTGGAAACACTCACCGGTTTTGTTTGGAGACGTCACGGGGTTGTTGTATCAGTGTTTTTTTGCGACTGGTTCTCGAGGCCCAAAGCTGACGGGCATATTAAGTTCGATTATAGTACTGTTTTAAGCTAAAAAACTGTCTTCCGTTAAAGTCCCCGGTACTTACTTGTCTTGATTTAATATCCACATTGCGTAGTGGAGAAAACTGGTCAGCAGCTGTATTACACTGCGAGGATGTCGGACGAAAAGAATGACAAAATGGCTGAGGCCATAACGGGTATGATGGAATTCATGCAAAAGTTCGACAAAAGCTCGAGAAGATGGAAAACGAGCGACCATGCGACGCGGCTTTAAGCCAGACGCGCTCTTCAAACGGTTTTTGAGATAGCTTACGAAATCATGAGGGAGAATGACCCTGGAAGAACTTAAAAAGGCGAAAGGCATAGGTCAAGGCGTACCTAGTGCTTTCGTAGTAAGGCAAGAAGGTGGTCCTGCAAACCCAGGACCAGCAGGTGTAGCACGTAAATGTCGGGCATATGGGAATGCCGTGTGCTGTGAAGGTTGCGAAGCTCACCATACAAAATTTTAGTGGTGTTGAGAAAAGGACTTGGAGCAGGTTTTAAGCAGTGAGCTTACCTGTTCCTAGAAGCCATGGAAGTGGCGCAACTAACCTCTGCATTTCAGTGGAACGAGAGATTAAAGGTGAACAAAAATTGCTGAACACCTCGATGGAATGGCACTACGCTACCTTCAAGCGAATATTGGCATGTGGTGGTCGATGACACCGACACTATATGCGGTTCTAGATCAAATGAACAACGCATTAAAGTAAATTTGTCACACCACCAAGCATCGGTTATGTTTGCTGCCGAAAAAGATCCCAGGCGATCTTGGACGGAGAACTTACTCTACCTGGTTGCGTTGGCGCGGAAAAAGCGATCCCCCTGACAAGTTAATAGTCAAGAATATCGTAAAGTATGCGGCGCCCGGTATGAAGGTGACATTAATGGTCAGATATAATCCGCTGAGACAGGATTATGTGCAGCATGTCCAGGAACTGGTAGCCTGGGCACAACAGGCCGAGGACGACGAAAGGAGACCTAAAAGAAGTCTCAGAACATTTGTGAATAACGTAAGTGAAGGCAAGGGACAGAGAGTTTGTTTCAGCTGTGGAAACGAGGGGCATATCAAGATATATTGCCCCGACAGAAACAAAACGAAAAGGTTTCCGGAAAACGGGAAATGGAAGCCGGAAAAATGGCAGTGAATCCGAACGACGTTTCGTCCTCGCAACGATGGGCGGAAACACGACGCACGCACAGGCCCGTGAAATTGAAATGATAACGTTTGAATTGTCGATAGTGGTGCAAGCCGGCACCTTGTGGGCGACCCAAGACTGCTGGAAAACGTGAAAGATTGTGGTGACCAAGATGGTTTGATTCTGTCGGACAGAGGAGTCTTGAGTATACCAAAGTGGGAACCGTAACACTCACGAGCACCGATAAACCAGTCACAACCATTGTGCTGACTGGTATATTTTACGCACCTAAGCTCGCAAAGAATTTGATCTAGCTAGGACGCCCGAAAAGGAAGGGTTGTACTTTCGAAGATCGAAACGGAAAAATGAATATTACGTTGAATGAAAGAACAATGTTTCATGTGGAATTACTTGGTTCGATTTTTGTGGCTAAGCTAAGTTCGGACGCGGAAACGTTTGGAAAATGTTTGCAGACATCGTAATGAGTGTGGTTACAACGGGACCGGAAATGATGTACAGGAGGGATCCTTACATCATTTCCACTCGCGTCTAGGGCATATCGCGTATGACTCGTTTGAAAGACTGGCAAAGAAGCCAAACCCTGGAATAAAAAACCGAATTTTGCGCGCCCGAACTGCATAACATGCACAGTGGGTAAAATGCTACGGTTGAAGCAACCCCAAAAGGACTCGGGTACGAACTCTCCGACTGACAGAATCAGAGGAGTTATTTGTAGCGACCTGAAAGGCCCCATAACGCCTCGTGACAGGCGCGGAGATCGGTTTCTCGTAGTGTTTGTGGATCACTTCTCCAGTTATGAGCGAGGCTATGCGGCACCGACAAAAGATAAAGCCGCCAAGATGTTTGAAAACTTTCTCGTTTGGTTCGAGAATGAATTTTCATGTCGGATGCACGTCCTGCGGACAGATGGAGGCGGGGAGTACAAAAACGTTAAGTTTTTTTGTAAAAAGACGGGCGTCCGGCGCCAGATAACCGAGTCTGGAACCCCTGCTTTCAATGGAAAAGCGGAAAGGATGAACCGAACCATATTCAATATGGTTCATTGATTTTCGGATCAGGGGTCCCATTGACGTACTGGATGGAGGCGGCTAAGTATTGGGGAAGTCTATATTCAGCTCACGTTTTGGCTAAATCCAACTAAGACTCAGAAATGGTTAGGGCTGTCAAAAAGTATACAGTTGGTGTCCAATGTAGATGTATATCGGGTTTTGACAGAAAGCATGCATAATTGTACCCAACTTGCTGAGACGCGAATGTTCATATCTCTAAGTAGTTTATTACATCGATCTGTAAAATCTACCCTTCGCCCATTTTTTCTCATCACACAGCTCTGCACTCTGAAATACGGACCAATGCCAGCTTGAGCCATGGATTCCTCGATTGCGCCAGTGACTCGCCAACAGCAACTGGTCCGTTCAAATCAGAAACCAGAGGCATCATCAGGACTTTACGCACTTGAATCGGATGGTGATTTCGTCATTGAGTGCGAGCCACCACTCAGCTTCTGCTCGGCCGCATCACGTACAGGTTGAAAGTACGCGTGCTGCATCGTCAGTAAGTCGTTCTTAACGCAGTAGACGATCCAGAAGATCAACGGGCTTCGGCGGACACCAAATGTATATTCTTGTGTAATGAACGTTTCCTACGGCTTTTTCGTGTGCGTGCCCAGAATACCGTCGTATTGCGGATCAATCTCCAAATCGTACGTCGTTAGATAGACGAACAGCTCGTCCGTGCCTTAAATTGGCAATCTCTACAAGATGGTCGCAATTATCGTAGCCATGAATAAACGACCTCTTGCGGAAGATCATAGCTGCGAGCACGAAACCTAGATTCCACATGTCCAGCGAATAATCACGCTCTTGCATGTCCACGAGTAGCTCTAGCCCCCTGAAGTAGCGGCTAGCTACACGCACATTGTATTCACGGCCTGGGTGGTAGAACAAGTCCCCAATCAATCAAACGCAACTGGCGTTTTCGTGGTCAATCGTGACATTATGTGGCTTAACGTCGCGGTGCATGATACCGTTAGAGGGTAAGCAGTCCGTGTTGTATTTCTTACGATTGAAGGCTGTCAAAAATTGGTTAGTGGAGACTTTAAAAAATGTGAAATGCTACATTTAGACCGTATTGAATATGCGGAAGAGCATGAGGCCAATATGTACGGTAGCGGTAAGACAAAAGAAGCCAGCTGAAATGGATAAAGCATTCGCGTAGTGGATGTTTGGTACGATTATGCATGCTTCTATCAAAACTCGAGATATACATGTAGCAACAGTATACTTTTTTTGACATCCCTAACCATTTCTGAGTCCTAGTTGGATATAGCCAAAACGTGAGTTGAATATTGACTTCCACCTGAGTATGTTACGTACATACTCAACCGCAGCCCGACCAGGTCAAACGCAAGGAAGGCGCCACCAATAGAAGTTTTGACTAAGAAAAGAGTGAATATTGGGTGAATATTGGTAATATTGTCACTTTTGGGTCCCCATGCATATGGAGGGACCCACATAAGAAATTACTCGGAAAACGCGCCGAGAGGGCTTTAATCCTTGGGAAGAACGACCAAGTCAAAGGTTACAAGGCCCTACCGCTAAAGGACAGGGTGGTGACCACCACAAGATACGTGAGTAACATCGAGACACTGGACGAGCACGCAAACAGCTGGTTTCACAGGCATTGATGGGAGGGGAAAGCGACGAGAGCAGATATGCAGGAACCCCCAGAGACCCAAGAAAACGAAGCCACTGAAAGTGGAAGCGCTGGACAAGACGAAAGAGTGGTTGAGGCTGGATGCGAACGAGGTGTCATTATAAGTCCACCCGTAAGTAAAAAAAGGCTAAGGCGCCAGCTCTAGAAGAAGTAAAGTCGAAAGGGCAGAAATAAGCCAGGACAGAGGCGGTGGGACATCGAAGGAGACACCGAAGAAACCGAGCGAGTCCGACGCCCGTGGTTCGAAGGAGCATGAAGATAGAGTATGTCCAGATGGAGACGTCATGTTTGCGTTTGCGGTGCTGGGTCCGGACGTCAAAGAAGTTGTAAAAATGGCGACAATACCGGACCCAAGGAACTACCACGAGGCGCACAAGAGTACGCAGGCCGAGAAGTGGACACTGTCCAAACAGACCGAGATTCGTGCACTCGAAGAGCTAAATACGTGGCAATTGATGAAGAGGGTAGAGGGTAAAAAGCCCCTACCGACCAAGTGGGTCTACGAGATCAAGACATTGGAGCGGTACAAGGCTGGACTTGTCCTTCGGGGAGACAGACAGGTTTTTGGTGAGGACTATTTTTTCACGTTTTCCTCTGTAATGGAATTAAATAACGTGAAGATCGTCCTAATTATGTCGCTGTTGTGGAAGGTTCCCGCCATACACGGGGATGTGCTAAGTGCATACTCCAAGGCAGGAACCAAGGAGAATGCGAAATACATCTACAAGAACCGCAAGGAATAGTCATCTCAAGTGAAGTCCTACAAAAATTTGGAGTGAGCCGCACAAATGATTTGGTGCTAAAAATCGAAAGAAATCTTTATGGATTAAAGCAGGCGGGGCGGTTATGGTATGAACACCTCCGTAAGACGATGATTGAGATGGGTTTTCGTCAATGCTTGACGGACACGTGCGTATTTGTGCGCGTGAGTGCAAACGGAGTTACGCTTGTGGGTGTTTACGTGGATGATCTGCTGTTTACAGCAACAAGTGAGAGCTAAGTGGAAGAACTTTTCGTGACATGCAAATCCTCGAGTTAAAAGACCTGGGAATCTGGAAAAATTCTTGGAATGCGAATCGAGGGGATCCTAAAAATGGCTATTGATTTGATAAAGAGCTAACCATCGCGGAAATGCTCGAGAAGCACGGGTTAAAGAATTCAAACCTCGTGCGAACGCCGATAGCAATTGTGGACGTTGACGAAAAGATGAACGAATTGATTCCTGAAAAGTCATTTGGAAATGCACCAAGTGTAAAACGTTTTCAATCAATGGTGAGCAGTTTACTGTGGATATATCGTTGCACAAGGCCGGGTATGTCGCTGGCAGTTCACCGCGCCACACGCTGCACTCACACTCCAACTCTACATGATTATAATGTTGAGAAGCGTGTGGCGCGATACTTAAATGGAACTAAAACTTTGAAGTTGATATTGGCGCACGATGTTCACGAAAGTATACCATTACGTATAGTTGGTTATAGTGATGCAGACTTTGCCTCAGATAAAATGGATCGGAAAAGCGTAAGTGCAACTGTCACTTTCGCAAATGGTATTTTTGCCGGGTGGGCGTGCAAAAAACAAGGGATGGTGGCACTATCCACAGGTGAGGCTGTATTCGATGCGGCCGCGATGGGTGGAAAGACGGTACTTGGAGTTCGTGAACTATTTAAAGAAATCAGAATGGAAACGAAGACGCCGATAGTCTTAAAAAATCGACAATTAAGCTGCAATAAAGCAATTGCAGTGCTGCGAGTAGTAAGAACGTGAATGTGAAGCTAACGTTTTTAAAGGATTACGTCAAGAAAGGAAACATGCGTCCAGAACACATCGGTACAAAAGACATGGTTGCGGATCTATTAACTAAGAGTTTGGATTCAACCCGAGTGGACGAGATACGACAGCAAATTGGTTTGGAATGGTTGGGCCTAACGTTGAAACTGATTTCGCCATGTATATGGCAATTGGATATTACTCTTACGCGTGGAGTTTCGATGTGCTATGTCACCCGACAGTCTTGAAAGGAGTGTTGAATTTCATTGCGTGCTGAAATGCGTAATTGTGAGCCACTATGATGACTTTCAAATATACAAGACTGCCAAGAAACATAGGTATACGAATCTCAAGTTAACTTTCTTTTAGTGTAAAATTTTTACTCGGGGTTACATAAATAAATTTATTTTCTTTTTGAGAAAATTGACCACGAGTCAACACTGTCTTCCTGCGGGCCGCTGTACTAACCGACAGCCGGGCCCTGCAAGTACATTCTTATGCAACCAATACAAAAGGGACATTTTGAATTTAACAGATCTACGCATTATTATTTCTCTCGTAATTTGTGAATTGGAGTATTTCGTTTGCATTCACGTACCGTGGTTTATTAGAACTTGGAAACACTCACCAGTTTTAGCTTTTATTTTTGGAGACGTCATCTGGTTGTTGTATCGGTATTTTTTTGCGACAGATGCTGCCCCTAACATGACAGAGTTGGTGGTTCAAAGACTGAAAAATTTAATCTTGAAAGGCTACATGAGTGGCATGTTTTTCAAGTGTTTAAAGCCAACACTCACTTTAAAGTCTGCGTCGGACTTCCTTCGTGCCAGCTGGTAACAACGAATAGTGCAGGGAAGGGAGATGATATCCACACAACCCCTACGGTATTTCGCACAATCTCTATACACTTAGCGCCACAGTATAGAACTACTGTCACAAAATACTACTGACTTAAGCAGTACCGATAGATTGATGGTTGCACAGCGCAAGCTCCTGGAGCGGGCCGACTGATGAGTGGCGGCGTCTATTCGGAAAACAGCGATCGACTGTTATGTAAAACGAACGTGGCACATGTTAAGTGGGCTGGCTTTGTGCAGAATGGCAAACGCACGCTACGTATGCCCGACCTACTGAGAACATGCACGTGGCCATCAAAGTGCGCTGGGACACAAGGTCCGTGCTTTGTTTGGTCAGGGTGTCATTTGCATTCCCTTGACGACGCAGAACGAGAATGAGGAGATACCAGGAGAGAAAAGTCACAAAGTAAAAAATTTCGTCGTCCTACTAGCGCATGGTGGCAACGAAGTACAATGGCAGCTCGGTGGGGTTAAAGCTCTTGCAGCGTGTGAAATAATAACATCTAAGTGAGTAAATAATTATATAGGCAAGTTAACGATAACGAACGTCCAAAACCTTTCGTGAAATGAATCATCTACTGTAGAAAATCTGTTGGAATTCGTCACTCGTCGCTGTTTCTTTCAAAGTGTTGGCCGGTTCTTCTTCTAGCTTTGCGTATTCATCATACGTGAGGTCTTTGGGGTTCTCAAAGTGTTTGGCTTATGGCTGAAAGAACATGATCAGAGCAAATACCGCGAGCAACACAAATGACAAACCCAGACACAAAATCGTCAATAAAAAACACACACCCCTATTTTAACAGACAATACTGACATGGCCTTGGTACGATTGCTGCTCGCCACAGATCGATGAAATGTGTCTAGAGCCTCCTCCAAGTCCGTAATCTTTTTTTCATATGCTGCGCGCAGCTCTGGTGTCAATCGTCTCTTTTCACTACAGCTTCTTGGAACTTCTTCTCTTTAAAATGAAGTATTGTGCTTGGATAGCTCTGCACGAGCGCTTTTACCAGACTGCAGTAGAAATTACATACGTCCGTGACACTCTGTATTTCAGGCTCGCAAAACAATCTATCCTTAACTCGGTAACATTTTGTGACAGTAGTTCTATATTGTGACGTTAAGTGTATAGGGGTTGTGCGGATATCATCTCCCTGCAGGGATTTGTATAAGTTACCAGTGTTGGAGTAAATGGCTATCTCAGTACATTAACCCTTCTATAAGGAGTGCCTCTTATATGTAATAAAGAAGCATTACCCTTGGTACTCTTTGAAGAACAAACACACAAGAGAATTGAATCCGCTGCACTTGCACTTATACAATATGGGCATATATACATAAAGTGTTAATGCTTCTACTGAGGTATAGGAACTCTACGTAAATGTCTCTACAGACATTAATGCTTAGTGTCCTTGATAAAAGTAAAATTTAATTCTTTTTGCCCCCTTCCAAGCAAGTTTTAACTTCTCTACCTTTACGCGCATCGTGCACTTTAACAGGTTATGAATCCAAGCTTCATTACATCCGATTTTTCTCGCCTGAAAGGCTCCGGCAACTTTGACGTCTAGAAGACCCGGATTCAAGCATACATCAAGAAAGAACTTGCTCCGCTTCATCGAAGACCCCGAATACGATCTCAATCCAGTCGTTGACGATGAGGACGAATACATGGTTTCGGTCACCAGCGACGACCTAGATTTGGATTCCGACTGTGACGAAGAAAATGACTCGAGGGGCGACGACGACCCAACTCGACGACGACGAAGAAGATTTCGCGAAACTAACCGACGTCCTCCGACTGACGATCGAGGATCCAGTAGTCGAAGGTGAAAATGATAACAAAGTACCAGTGCCTGCAACTCCTGTTCTCCCTGCTTCTGCTTGGGTCGGGTCTTTCGGAACACTGAAACCCTAGAAGCTCGCCATAGCGAAAGCAAAAGCGGCAAAGGCAAAGGCGCGAGCCAAAGCAAAGACCAAGGCCAAGATGAAAACAAAAGGTCCTTCTGGCTGCTGCGCAGACGCGTCACCCGAATGCGTAAGTCAAGTTGTTTTTGATGAAGACGCTTGATGACAAGCACATTCGGATCGGCAAGGGCTACGACAAGGCCTATGACATTTTCCAAGCGATATCCGACCGCTATAAGGGCACCAAGGCATATACGGTATCATGAACTACCTGTACAATGCTCGTTACCAGGAAGGTGACGACATGACGGAGTTCATTCTCCAGTACGAGGATGCCATGAGTGGGCTGAATACCTACTGTACAACAGTTTTGACGACAGCGGCTTTTCTGTGTTCCTATTCAACGCGATGTCTGCATCGTGGGAGAGTGATATGCACATTTGGTGAGGACACCGTTAGATTTTGCCTCTCAGAGAGCTTAAAAGAAACTCAGAGTCCCATGTGACTAAGAAGCTGCGAAATAACGGTTGGCGTTGCCTCGTGAAACTCCCGAGAGCAAAGAGACTCAGACTAACGTGCTGTGGTGTCCGCTGCATCTCTCCTGAATGCCCAAGCCCTTGCGGGTGTAAGCACCGACGGTCTACGCATGTTCTCGCACTGTGGACGATACCACAGCTACTTGCCGAGTGTTGGTGAAGGACATGTCCATGGGTACGATAAGACAACTTCGGTGATTTTACCCAACCGTAAGTGGCCTGGCATGCCTTCGAGCAATTCACACAGCATCCCACACAATCATGGAAACCGTCAACATCTGTATGCACGCGGTTTCAATCGTAATGGCAATAGAGGACGACGTGACAACTCCCAACGTGAATATGGTTATGGCTACCATAACGGTGGACGTGAAAATGACCAAGGCAACTCCTGCCACGACTCTCAAACTATTTTCAATGGGTACCATGGTAATGCGAATCAAGGAAACAACGGGTACCGTAAGTCCCGTCACAACAACGCCATGATTGCCATCAATGCCGCCACCGTGTTAACCTTCGGTTTGACAGCCAAGATGACTTCCACGGATATTGATTTGGTCTGGACTATTGAATCCGGTTGTACGCGTCACGTAACGTATAACCTAGCGTGGCTAATGATAGCAACGCCTTACACAGGCTGGATTACTGTGAGTGGGAAGAATCAAATCCCGATCCTTGTGTTTGGTGATATCTACCTCAAGGTCATAGATTCCAAGGGACGACCTCAGACGCTTTAGCTGCGCAACGTCCTATACGCGCCCAAACTCAAGTTTAATTTATTTTCGGTGCCTGCGGCTGTCAAGGAAGACTTTCGCTTCCCTTTTAATCGC
This sequence comes from Sclerospora graminicola, assembly GCA_001887855.2. Classification (NCBI taxonomy): domain Eukaryota; phylum Oomycota; class Peronosporomycetes; order Peronosporales; family Peronosporaceae; genus Sclerospora; species Sclerospora graminicola. Next base: position 11,304 of record MIQA02007534.1, on the reverse strand, counting down.
ATGCAATTCGCAATTAATACGAGTCAATATTTGGCTTCTCTTTTAATCGCATGCAATGCGCGATTAATACAAGTCAACATTGTGAAGGCCAAAATTGTCACGCATGGTGACTTGTACAAATTCATGGCAAGTTCGACGTTGACATCGACCAGCAACCCGACGGCTCTGATCACCCTTCATGGTAAGTCAGCCATTTTAGACCTACATAAACGAATGGCTCATCCTAACTTTCGTGTACTGCAGACTTTGCCTAAGAATGAAGCGATCATCGATGATAAAATCGATAGAGTAGGATCGCAACTAGATATTACATGTTCTTCATGTCACTAGCAAACTCACACCGTCAAGTATTTAATCAAAATAAAATTGTTGAACGTGCAAATTTTTCTCTTGAAAAAGTTCGTAGTGATATATGTGGTCCATGTCGACACCAAGTTTAACCGGTTGTCGCTATTTTCTAATCTTTATTGATGACTGTAGGTGTTTCGCAGTCACATATATCATCAAAGTTCGTTCCGAATTATATGAATACTAAGAAGACTCACCACAAGGCGCTTAGCATTTTCCGCTCTGACGTTCACACTGTTGAATACACTTCCATTAACTACGACCCTGATTGAACTCTGCAAGGTTACAATGTGAAAGAGTATGAAAAACTTTGTCGGACGTTGTGGGAAAGATACGGAGCCAAAACATAATTTACGATGGCATACACGCCTGAACAGAATTGCGTAGCTGAAACAATGCGCACCTATATGGAACGCGTTCGTGCTACTCTATTCGACGGAATTTTACCTCGTGAATTATGAGCTGAATGCATTCGTCATAACCGACCTGATAAACATGACCCCAATTTGGTTACAAATAACAAAACGCCATATGAGCTTTGGTATGACAAGAAACTTTTCACCATGAATCTCCGTGTTTTAAGATGCAAAGCTTTTGTCCACGTCCCAGTAGCACATCAGGACAAACTAGATCCACGTGAAGCTTTATGCATGTACCTCGGTCTACCCCCGACCATAAGTGTGGCCAAGTGGTTCTGGAATAAACGGGCTAATGAGAAGTGAATGCACTCACCAGATTGGCAGAAATGTTGGTCCCAGCCAGCTGCCCGGATCGGCCAACATAAAACGTAGGATGGCAGCTGCCGGGTGTATTCACAAGCGGCAGGTCGGTGCAAGGCATGGAATCGAGCCAGATGGGAGTGATCAAGGGACTCGGAACCTGGTCTGTCGAATCAGGTGGAGCTGGATGGCCGTCGATGGTGGATATTTGACCTAGGGGCGGATCGGCTAAAGGATGTGCGTATGAAGGGGCTATTCCCCGGTAGAAGACGGATGGGACGCCGAAGGTGGATGCTTGGCTGCTAAAAAAGAATCGGAGTCAGTGGCCAGATATGTTCAGGTCGAGATGGATGGCTATCAGGTCGAGCTGGATATTTGGTGTTCGGTACACAAAGGGGTATCCAGGATGAGCTGGATGGTTTGTGTACGGTATACAAAGGCATCCAGGTTGAGCTGACTGGTCTATTTCAGGTAAGACACATAACTATCCAGCCAGGATATTTTGGGTAGGTTACACAAAATGTTGTATTGGATCTATGGATAAAAATCAGTATACGTTTCGCTTTCTAAGACGCAAGTCGTTTTCGTTGGTTCACAGCAGAGGGCTAACAAGGTCCCCTCTTGCTGCTATTGGTTTGCCCGGGGAAGGTTAAGAGGAACCCACCGGAAGTCCCCTGACCGGGAGTCGTCGCGTGACCTATACTCAACTCAAGTCGCCCATGTTTTGAACACGGTTTGGAAAGTGTGGTAACGTTTGAGCCTACTGTGGAAGGTTGTGGAGTTTCATTTGGATTCCCTATTACGTACTAGTCTGTTCATCAGAGGAAATGTGCACAAGGGTTTTTTATGGACACCACCAAATAATTGAAAGCATTTTATTGGTTAAATATACCTTCATATGGATGATGAACATTTAATCTAAAACGGCGCGCCAAAATTGCAATTCGAAGCCGACAAACACCGCACTATTCGCGCCATAAAATTAGCAAGAAATGCCACGATCACCAGGATGAGTAGATCTCTCATTTTGGTGCTTCTAATATTTACTGTCTTATATGGTGATACAATTTTTCTTCAAGCCGAGTGTTGAAAATGTTGGCTTTAGTGATATTGTGGAAAATATCACTTTTGGAGATTTTCGTAACCAATACTAGTATGAATTAGCTTAACTGGATGTAACGAAAGTTGCTACATGTACCAGGCATAGTACTGTAGTGTTCATGTACACAAACTAAAGGATTATCCCGTATTATAGGCCTTCAGTTTTCGTTCCAATGAATACGATACACACCTTCCTCGTCGTCCTGGCGCTCGCCATCTCAGGCAACCAATTTGCCCTATCGACCTTCACGGCTCGTGAAAAGTCCAAAGTGGTCGATGTGGGTGAAGAAAGGGTGGGAGAACATGTAGTCAAGCAGCTTGAGCAAACAATATCGACAGAACCTGGGAGAACGATTAAGCTGTTTGGGAAACTAATACCAGTACATGCACAAGTGCAGGTGCCCGAAGCTGTCGATCAGCCAACGAGTCAAGGGAACATAAGGAATCATCTTTCTGACGACATGGAGAAGACGGAGCAGCGCGTGACGAACGTACTGGTGGGAACACAACCTGGGCAAACTTCTTCAGTTGAAGGCAAACTTCAATCGACGACGACGGAGGCTGGACCACGTGAGTCAACACCAGGAAAAGAAGTAGACCACAGTGGACGAGGTGTGAAAAGGAAGGCGAGCTCACGTGACGAAGCGCAAAGACCACAAGCTCGGACGGGTTGGGATATTGCAGATCTGACGCCCGCGGGCAAGGTTACACTATCACACTTAGTTAGAATGTGGGGTATTGATGGTACGCAACTTGAAGAAAGGAGGAAGGAGTTTTCTAACTTTAAACTACCTGACGAGCTTAAGCGTGACGATCTCAAAGTGAAATTAATGGCTATAGGAAGCCTTTACTTCGAGCTTCCATTGTTGGAACAGAGTTCAATTGTAAGGGCGCAAACGAATGATTTGATAGCAAAGTTGAAGTCAAACGAAGGCCTTATCAAACGACTTGGACTGGATCCGAACAAAGTGAAAGAAGAGGCGTTATACATGTATCACAACGAACTTAAACAACCGCTCATGTCGGAAATCATATATATGGCGATCGGAATAGAATATTACAGGTTGCTACATCGTCATAGCTAAAACAAAGGGTTTCTTCTTGAGTTTCCAATCAAGAAAGAGGCAAGCCCTCACTTTCGCGACTGGTTTTGTGTATGATTTTCTTTTTCCACGATAGGAATCGATCGACGACTCTACTATTGTTTTGGATCGGTAGTTTCCGAACGCCTCGCAGTGTAATCGAACGATAAGTCCGTCACGGTAATAAAATCAGCTCTTTATGCATACTTCCTTCTTTTGTCGTACTGAATGCCAGTGAGAAGATTGGAATGTTCGCATGTCCTTCCAAGCAGTTGGCTACTCAAACCACGATCTTGTGTCACAACCTCCAGAAAATTGTACTGGACATACGTTGTACGCCTTTTAACTCTTATGGTCGTCGATCACGTCCACGAGTCTCACGGTGAGGTGATCTACATTGTGATGATTCTGTTGGGTTTCGAAATGTTATCGTGAATTTGGTTTTGGTCAATGCAAATTTAGAACATTATCTATTTTTGTGTGTAACGGACTATTTTCTATTTTCGATTATCTTTGACACTTCGCAAAAAGGTGTTTAGTTTATCTTTCTACAATAAAGGTGCTCAGTGAATATTGAAGCCCACGTTCTGATCGTTCTTCGTCCTGTATACTAGGAGATGTCTTCTTTCCTTGATCATCTGGTTCTTACGAAGAACGAAGACATAGCAGGAATTTCAATACACGGCACAGCAGAAGACTGGGAGCACAAGTTTTCTGCGTTTGTAGACGACTCAACGATATTTTTCAAGAAGGTAAGCAAGTGAAATCGGCATTGGATGTGGTACGAACCTTTAGCGCGTTGGCTGGCTTGCGGGTGCAGCCGGCGAAAAGCACGATCATTTTTATGGAAACTCGCATACAACATAACTTATGGTATGTCATACCGGTTTTGCGAAGGGGCGACACGGTGAGATAGATACCTGTGGGCACTCCTCACTCCACAAAATCAATTGGGCAGGAGGCGTCAGGGTCATTCAAAGACGGCTTTTAACGGAAGCAAAGTGCGGGACGTCGGTGGATGAAAGGATTACACTCTTCAATGCCATCGCGGTTCCTGCTATCTTATTCACAGCCAAGATAAATATGCCTACGGAGGAGATGTTAGGAATGTAACAAACTTGCAGAAACGGTTCGTATGGCGGAAGTCAACCTCAACAGAAGCGGATCAACACAAGATGTCACCCTTGCTACTGTTCGCTCCAAAGAAGGCGGGAGGTCTTGGGTTAATATCCCTTCCGGCAGCTATACACGCGTTGACGGTGAAGGAGGCAACGTTATGGCTCCTGGAACCACCGGACCAATACAATACAGCATGGAAAAATGGAGTATATTTTCCATCGACAAGACACTAACCTATGGGTATCTCCTTGTGTTTCAGGTCGGCGAAGGATAACGGGGAAGGCTGAGGAACGAGTAAGGGAAGCCGTTGAACAGGCACTAGGTCCAGCACCAGAAGAAAACCAAAAATTAATCAGGTACGCTAACACACATTTAGCTCACCTGAAGGCAGAGTGAGAGACGCAAAGGATCCAACCAGCGAGGGGAGTGCGCACCGGGGAGGAAGTGACGATCACAGCTGACCTCTCGTCGGTCCCTTAGCACCGGTCGGGCCCAAACCACTTAAAACAGTTTTGGGACACGTATAATTGGTTTGAGAACCCGTGGGTAGAAGAAGGATCAGCGCCAACTTTATCGCCAATCAAGTATGGTCTTCGTCAACGGATGCGTCTTCAGGATTTACACATCAAGCGAAGTCTGAGGCTAACCTACACATGGCAGGCGAACTTTCTTAAGAAACAAGGGCCACACAAGATGAGCCGTAGCTGTCGATAGCTGCGTGGTAGTGGTTTTGGGAGCTGTATAGTGCTTAGGAAGTGTGGTTATTGGCGATAGTACTCAGTGCTCCGCGAGGTGAGATTGGGGAATTGATCGGCACACCTAAGGGGCTAAAACCCCTGTGGTCACCACGAGAATGGACGGACGTGAAGTGAAATTATCATTTTCACCGGACGATTGCAGAGGAAAATACTATCACGAGACAACAGTGTCTGTTACGACAGCGGCAAGACGGCATATATTGGGATAGCATTACGGGCGGGCAGTCAGACCAGATTGGCACCAGGCTGGAAGCAACGGAGCAAATAAAAGGGCTGGTTTTTGAGGCCCATCCGAGCATTCACGGTATGCCTTGGGAAGTGACCGACGGAGTAAAGCTCCACACAATCAAGATTTGGTTGCGGCGTTCTTTTCGAAAGTTATATTATGTTTTATTGGTACGACCACTCAAGCAGATCGAGAACCGCTGGGAGAGTAAAAGAGCACAGGATACATGGAACTAAGCACTACAGGAGCTGTCGCCGGGAGAAATCTGAAAATATGACCATTTACTGTCTGATTATCAGAGGTGGTGTATTTACCGACTGGAAACGTTTCAGCTAAACAGTTATTACGATGGATATTCATCGCAAGGAGGGTGCACGATGGATAATCATTGTCAGGCACCCGGGAAAGGGCTCACACATATTGTGCGGGGGTGTACGCGCGCCCAGAAGGTATGGACGCGTATCTTCAGTTTCAGGAACGGATGGTGGGTGGACACGAGTAACGTTCTCCAACAAAAACATCATTTCGCGACCAGACGGGGACCGCAGGTGTCAGACACTATTATGGAACGATTAAGGCGGCGTTGCGGCCATCAAGCACTAATTTTGCAGCAAGGAAATGGCAAGACTATGGTGGCCATGTTCTCCATAGGTTCTACCTGGCTGTGGCAATTACGGAACGAGGAAGTTTTAAAGGGAAACATCGAACTACGTACGAACACATCGGTCTTTTGTGGTTAAAGGTGTGGCGCAAATCCAAGCGGTTATTGAGCTCGAAAAAACCAAACCAGCTACGAGAATAAGATGGATCTGGCTACAGATATGCCTGGAATGTTTGCATGGTGAAATGCGGGACCAACCCCAATGGTTCCACCCCGATGATAAATAAGAGCGGCGCCAACGGACAACCCTGGCACTACAGGCATTGATCGAGACAATTCACCGTTCACCAAAAGTCTCGCTATTGTTCCGTCGTGTATCCGCTGTATTAAATCAATAAACTGTTGTCAAAACCCAAATTTTGCCAACTCCACCAGTAAAAACACCTTACCAATAGTGTCGTCGGCTTTTTCGAAGTCGAGGAGTAAAACACCTCCACTGTCTGCCGCTATTTTATCGCCTTTATATGAAATTGTTGCAAAATGTCCATCATCAGCACCACCGCCCTATCCATGCGTTTGCCATGGACAAAACCCTGCTGTGAATCCCATATAAACTTTTCCAAAAAGCTCTGTAATCTTGATGCGATAATTTTAGCAAACAGCTTGTTTCTTGTCTGTAACAACGAGATTGGTCTGTAATCCATAGCGTCTGCTAAATTTCCTTTCTTCTGGAGCCGTATAATAACTGCTTCTAGAAAGGATGCTGGGGGCACCTCCCCACTTAAAATATCGTTACATACCACACATAGGCCCGCCAGCATGTCTTCTGCGAGATTTTTAAAGATATCGTTATTCACTCCATCAGGACCACCCGCTTTACGTCGTTCCAGAGTGCGTAAAGCCATCGTTATATCCCCTTCGTCAATCGGCCCCATAAAAAAAATGTTCTCATTTCTAGTGACTTATCTGTCTTTTGGAAAGTACGCAGATTTATCCAATTCTTCCTCTAACTTCGAAATGCGTACCTTTCGGTGGCACCGTCCTAAAACTTTGCTCCACACCCATGTGAACTTATTTGGGATACTACAGTCCTGTTTGTTATCGAATATTGGGTCTGAAATTTTTAGTGTCGTAACACTTTGGTCTTTTCCCAGATAGCGGTGCGTTATAATAGCCACCTCGTTGCCTCCATCGAACGTCGTAAACGTCGTCCCATCCTACTCTTGTTTTGTAGTATTGCCTCGTTTGCTGCCACCCTCAATATTTGACCTCGCGAAGTCGCCACTTCAAACAAATATTGAGCTAGTTGTATCGCTTTTTGCCGTCGTCACTGCGCCACTCGTTTACGAACGGTGATAATAGCTTTTGTCCACATCTCCACCACTGAATCCCATCCTGCTGCTGAACTGGTGAATGATCCCCGTCATTTTGATGCTTCCGCCCTGGCCTCCTCTAAGACCCGCATCTTGTTAGCTCCTCGCACTGGATATTGTAATCGAAATTGCCGTCGTTTGGTGGCAATAGGAGTACTTGATCGTGATCCGAGGGTACCTTCGGCGTTCCTGTCTCGCAATGGTGTACCCACGTATAAAAGGATTCCGGAAAATACAGCCTATCCAATCTGCTTGCGGTGTTCCCTCTCGAAAAGGTGAATTTTGTGCGGTCGGTCAGTTCCTCCGCATCCCGTGCTGATTTAGTTGCCAGTGCTGCATCATACCATTGAAACGTTTCTACTAATCGAGATAATTCCCCACTTTCAGACTTCGTTTTTCGTGATACTCCACTCCTATCCAGGTGCGGCACTTCCACAGAGTTGAAAGCTCCTGCGAGGATGGCCTGTGGACGCGCCTGAATATCCCAACCCGCTAAACGAGTAAAGAACTTAGCCTGCCTACAGTTAGTATCATGGGGTGCGTATTCATTGATAATTGTCCAATGTTCTAGATCTTCCGCAATGGCCATGATGGCTCCATGGCTTTGCATTCAATCCATGCGCTGGTGTGAGTAAAATACCTACCCCTCCTGTCTTGTTCTTGGAGATGCTCCAATATGCTAGGCGATGATCAGGGTTCGCATAATTCCATAATCGCTCCCAGGCATCTGTAAGCGTGTTCGATTCTGGCACTGAAGTTACATGTGTTTCTTGGATGACAACACAGTCCGCTCGTGAAGCCAGTGGTTCCCCCCTCCACGCTTGTAGCCATTGATGTCGTGTTTGTGCTTTAAAACCTCTGACGTTTTGTGGGCAGATACATCAATTTCGCGTCATGTTGCCAGGTTTGTTGAAGGTCTCCTTGTGCCAATACGCCTCCCGATCTCAGCGACTTTCTGATGGCTGTAAGCGTCCATAGTACTTAATAACGTGTTACTTCCTCTTGAAACTTGTGTCCCGATGGAGTGCCCTTAGTAGAGTGATGACGGGTCACAGATGATGCCCCAGTCGTTGAGTCGTTAGTGCCGTCGCTGCTTTCCCCGGTTCCTGCACCCGAAGAGACATTAGTAATTGCAGTACTAAAATCTTTGCCATCATCGTTGTCCAGCCGCTTGGATAATCTCTGCATCTCCGGTATCTGCTGTCGCGCCTGTAAAAATCAGTTTATCCGCACAATTATGGGATCCCGGGGCATTTGCCGCGACATGCGCGTTATGGATGTGGGCACATAAGGCCATGTTCGCAAACGGTTTCCTTCTGCTAGGCGCACACAACTTCCACATCGGTTCGTTCCCGTACTTGAGAGTTTGGAGTACTTTCCATTTCTGGTTACTTGCACGGATGACTTCTTTGTGTGACTCCATAGAAACTACTGCAACTTTCTTGTTCCATTCCGCTAACACTTTGGTAAGTGTGGTAAAGTGACTTTTGAATTAATTGATGGGAAGGTGTGAAGTACTTTCCAGAGGGCACCTTCTGATTGGCGGAAAATGTGGACCAAGGACATAGATGCCGGATGGCCGTCGACGAGCATATCTACCAGCGGCAGGACGTCGCCAGGCCTGGAATCGGGCCAGAGGGGTGTGGCCGAAGACGGGGATAGTTGGGCTAGCGGACTAGACGAACGGGATGACCTCGGATGGTGGACAGCCGAAGGGCGGATTGGTCGGAAGGTATACGCGAAGGGTCCTGAAGGAGGTTGGGTTTCTTGAAGAACGGAGGAAGCACCAGGGTCGGACGTGGAGCTGCCAAGGAAGTGCTAACGCCAGCGGTCAAGTGAGCTTAGATGGATGGCCATTCGGCGGATCCGGCTGGGTTCGGTGTATCGGCCAGGCTGGTACCAGCTAGGTTCGGTGTACCGGCCGGTCTGGTACCAGTTGAGGCTGGTGTACCGGCCGGGTTGGTACCATCTGGGGTTGGTGTACCGGCCGGGCCGGTACACAAAAGAGCATCCGATCGGAGTTAACCGGGATACTTCAGGTAAGACACATAACTGTCCAGCCGGGCTATTTGGGGTAGGTTATACAAAAGGGAGTATTGGACATAGGGATAAAATTCAGTATACGTTTCGCTTTCTTAGACATAAGTCGCTTGCATTGGTACACAGCGGAGGGCTAACAAGGCCCCCTCTTGCTGCTATTGGTTTGTCCAGGGAAGGTTAAAGTAAACCACCGGAAGTCCCTTGACCGGGAGTTGCGGCGTTGCGTATACTCACCTCAAGTCGCCCGTGTTTTGAAAACGGTATATTAATTATTGGGAAGTGTGGTAACATTTTGGCCTACTGTGGAAGATTGTAGAGTTATATTTTGATTCCCCTTACGCACACGTTTGGATTTACCTTCATTATTATTCGTTTGGCTGGCCGATCGATTTATTCTCGGTCCAGCCGTCGCAGTATACAAACTTCAAGTATATTGCCCGTCGAGCTCCCGGTGAAAGATTTTCGCCCAGGAGCTAACCCTAGTCCTAACCCTCGTCTCCTTATTCGACGGACTTTACACTTTTCGCCCTAGCGTCTATCAAGAGAGCGCAACCACCAGTTTGACGGGTACACAAGGTGAGCTTTTAACATGGATCATCCAAGTCGTCACGACCAAGGTGATGGAAGTGACCGATCCAGCCGGCCGGATAGCCGGATCGGATCATGACTCGGATGGACGGAGTACCCCCTCCGACAGTCAGTCATATGGGCCCCCGTGGGTGTTCGCATCTCAGGAATTTTTTTTGGAGCGACTACACCACATAAGCTCTGTACCGTACCCGCCCTTTTAACATTGTGAAACCATATGCTCCCAACACCCCCGTCGCCATCCGCGTGTTTATTCTTGCAAAACTTCGTTACTGAGGCACGGGGGAATACAATGGGGATGACTGAAGCTTTCATTAGCTGAAGTATCGCCAATCGCTCCTTCTCAGCCTCTTTTAACCACACGGCTTCATTTGTCCCCGACTTGTGGGAAGGATATTCTCGTGTTGTGATTCCAGGCGGACGACATCGAGTTCCACACCGTTGCCCATTCCGGTACTGAATCTGCTATTGTCGTTTGACCGGTGTCCGCCGCATTAATCTCTTCGAAGAGTTATCGCTGGACTGGCCCAATAACGACCTGATTCTTAGATGTGTCTTGATCATACGCCGTTGCTAATGCCTTTTTTTGCGTTCTTCCCTTCTCCGCATCGATAATTTTCGGACTTTGGTCATCAGCCGTTGGTTTCTGTTGCTCCTCTGGAGGTATTGCAGCATGGTGCATTGGGCTGTGACGTTAACATTTGGGGGATGAGGGCCGTTGCCGGTTCCTAATCCTCCAGCAGCGATGATTCCTTCGTAAACTGGTGCCAATGGAGTAAAACTGGTTTGTCCACTTCATACGTCTCCGCAAAGTACTTCCTTAATCTTGGATCCCGTAGATTTCCCTTTAAAAGCTCTGCCTGGTACTTCGAAGCTAGGTACGACACGGTGTCAATAAGAAAATGCAATTGTTTTTCGTTACCTGTCATCTTGTAATTGAGCAGGTGCTTAATCTGATTGAGCACAAATTGTGGCGCCATCGCCGCCTCAGTGGTATACCGTAATCCTTCTTTGCTTCCTGACGTTGGCTTGCAAATGACAATAGAATGTGGCCAATCCGAACTTGGCATATATTTTTTCACAGAATTGAATTTATGTCCTTCCTGACACCGTAATATAACCAATTATAATTTATAGTGGCTCGTAAGTAATTTAACCAAAATCTGCAAAATATCACTGTTTCACAGGGTTGGATCATGAAAAATATAGCTGTTAGGAAGCACATAAGGATTACGGTACCTGATTGCATGCCCTGGTACCAACTGTGTAATGGGGTGCAATTACATAAGTAATATTTAAGTAGAAATATCACAGTTCAATTTCAGACTTAATGTCTGAAATGTGAATAT